>CM021106.1:386791315-386870052 GCA_007115665.2 Sequoiadendron giganteum | reverse complement strand
AATACAACACCACAAACTCCGAAGATCACCTGCATGCAAATAACCTGTCACAAAAGAAGAGATGGAGACAAACAAGCAAGGGTTCTCTGAAAATTGAAAATGTATATATCAGAGAGAATGAGAGAATGAATTGATATGAAATACAATGGGATCAATCCTTATAAAAAGGAGATCATGCAAACCCTAATAAAACTCTAATAGGAAAAACCCTAATAAAAGCCCTAATAGGAAAACATTTAATAATTAATATAATTATTAAATGTCACATTATGCAAACTAACGTGAAATCTTAAGAAGGGAATAAAGGTAACTTAATTAACATAATTAAGTTAAGACCTTTACACTAACACCCCCCCTTAAGATGAGCAACAGTGCAACTACAAACAAATGCAGAAAAGCAAAGGTAATTACAATGCAAGAAGGCAAACATGGGTCCCGATAACTAGGCCAGATCAGGTACCCAAATACAACCAAATCTCTGTAAAATGGAGAAATAGAGAAAACCTCTTGGGAAAAAGCTCTACTCCAAAAAGAGAAGAAGAAAGCCAAGAAGAAGAACATCACTGAAGCAGAAGAAGCTGCAAATAATTGTCGAAAGATGACTGCTATGGTGCTAAAGAACCTCCGCTGAAGATAGGATGATTAGGAACAAGAAGACAACAATCTGCATAAGTGCCCATACGACACTACTCGAATCAGATGGCAAACAAAGGCAAACACCTGGAACGAAGATACAGATGGCACAAGAACCAATAGTGTGAAACACTGATCAACTGAGAATGGAAGATTCCTTCCAAGGCAAAACCAAGGAAGCATTAACACGAACAGTATAATACCCCCCATAATGGTGAACTGGGAGTCTGACAGATCAACTGAAATGGTGTGCAACACCCTGTAGTGCATGAAGAAGATACAACATCTGAAAGTGCACAAGAAAGCACCTGCAACTGAAAAAGTGGTGTGCAAAACAAAACACACATGCATGAGGCTGGAATCATATGGATCCATGGTCATCGTGGAGAGACACTCACCGGACAAAGGTGTGATGGTAAACAAAGGCAAACTACACAACCCCCCATGGTATGGATTCAATGTCGTCGTGGAGGGATACTCATCGGACAAAGATGTGATGGCAAAACAAAGGCAAACTACACAACCCCTCATGGCACTTTATAATATCAGTGCGAGTACAAAATATGGCACAACCTTATGTAAAAAATCCCAAAAGATGCATGTACAATAGTGTGGCACTTTATTTTAGTGCGTTTACATAAAAGATAGCTTACAAATGATGCTCAAAATGTCCTCAAAGGACAAAATGCTGGAAATACATGAAGAACAGCCAAAAACAAAGCATTCCATGCGAACAAAAAGTTTCCAAGAGCAAATATGTCCAGGTAATCCACCGGAGTGTGAAAACAAAAATAACTGAATAAAATATACCTGGAGTGAAATATGGAAAAATAGCATGGATGAAACTGAAGAGCTCTGAAATATGGTTCCAACGCTGCTAAGATTGTGAAAAACGGAGAAACTGATCGAAAGATATGAGCTTGAGACTGAAAATAGCCCCTTTGTCTTCAACTGGCTGTAGAATGCACCAACAGAAAAAAGATGTGATGAGACCCACACCACTGGAAAGATGAGAAAACCAGCTTTCTGACGATACCTCGTTTGCCAAAAAACGATATCGTATGCCCAAGTTACGGCCTTCGAAATAAATCAACTCCAAAGAGGGAAAAAACCAGTGCTGGGTTAAATTTGACGGTCATACGGCCGTCGCAGCAAAAACATTGTGTTAAATTTGATGGCCAAACGGCCATCACCGTAAAAGTGCGATTGGACTATTACAAAAATAAAAATAAAAAAAATGCAGATTTTTTAATAAAAAAAATTAAAAAAAAAATTGATGAGGGGAGGCACGTGGGCCCACCCCCCATCACCCCTGGGCGGACAGTGTACCGCCGGTCGGCGGTACTATCAACTGTCGGTTGGCATTAAGCCGCCGGCGGTCGGCAGTACGCTGACCACCGTACCACAGGACCCGCAGGCCTGCGGGTGCAGGGACCTGCGGGTACCCTTGTACCGGGCCGGCAAGCCCTAAAACTGCGAAATTTTTTTCTTTTGTTTTTTTTTAATTTTTGAAAAGATCAAAAATATTTTGATGAAAATTGCCGAAAAATAGAAGGCGGAAATTTTTTTTCGAAAATAAATTTACCAGGCAGGGACGGTCGTACGGTTGTATTTGCAAAATTTTTTTTGCCTCAGATTTCAACTTTGTCCAAAAAGAACGAATGGATAGTCGATTTAGGGGTTTTGGACCGCTGCGGACGCAATGGCAATGTCTGTTTGAGCTGAAAATGCTTCAAAATTGCAGGTGTTCCCTAGATCAAGAAAACAAGCCCCAAACCGTTGAAGCTCCAAGAATCTTCACAATAAGAACAGGAAGCAGCAGGTGTGGAGCTCTGGTACCATGTAGGAGTTGAGAAAATACAACACCACAAACCCCAAAGATCACCTGCATGCAAATAACCTGTCACAAAAGAAGAGATGGAGACAAACAAGCAAGGGTTCTCTGAAAACTGAAAATGTATATATCAGAGAGAATGAGAGAATGAATTGATATGAAACAAAATGGGATCAATCCTTATAAAAAGGAGATCATGCAAACCCTAATAAAACCCTAATAGGAAAAACCCTAATAAAAGCCCTAATAGGAAAACATTTAATAATTAATATAATTATTAAATGTCACATTATGCAAACTAACGTGAAATCTTAAGAAGGGAATAAAGATAACTTAATCAACATAATTAAGTTAAGACCTTTACACTAACAATGGGAACCTATTATAGTGGAACAAAGAAAGAAAAACATGGGAGTAGGCTATGGTTCGATAGACGTGGTTACTGCAAACATTGGACATACCTCTTTTGGGGAAGGAGATCCTTCTATTGACGTTAAGACATTGGATACCTACCATCTTATAAACAATGATTTACCAATTGAGGACCTATTTGAAAACTTTAACATAAGTATAGTCCCTACTCGACCTAGCAAACCTATACCTAAAGATTGTACTTATGAAATAGACTCTAACGAGTATGAATGGGATTCCCTCGCTTCTAGCAATGATGACCTAGATACCCAGTGGGAGAATGATGCCAAAGCTATATTGACCATTTCGACAACTTCCATAAGCTTTACAAATAGCGATGAAAACCTAACCCTATTCTACCCACAATTAATAGAGGGTGAAGCCACAATAGTGGTTTACAATTCCAGTGAGGAAGGAAAACTCACAAAAAATGACCCCATACCAAAAATTGGGATTTTGGGGGTTTGTACAAACCTACTGTTTTGAGCAAACCCACAAGGGGTTCGCTGGTTCGAGTGAACCCATCCCCTAGTTTCCCACCCAAAAACCAAACAAAAATGCATTATGCGGGGGGGTTCGCTTGAACCCCCCTTATCCCTCATTCTCCCCCTCAGACATAAAAAAAACCTAAATTTTTTCACTTTGAAGTGCGGTTTGAACATGAAAATGGCGAAAAATTCACAAACCCAACTGGAATTAGGTAGTCCTCGGAATGATCTATCCAACCAATATAATTTTGATATGTTTTGGTTTTATTATGTATTTGTTTTTTTAGTTTTATTAAATACAAGTTTTTAATCGAAAATGAAGGTCTTTGTTCTGCACATGTGGAAAAATAGTAGATTATCAATTTTTTTTTGAAAAATATGAGTGCACCAGATATTGAAGTCCTTGATCCAACAATAAATAAATAAATTAAATTTCAATATATACAAAAAAAGTTACGCGTTATACGATTGCGTATGTCTGAATTGTAATTGGTTTGACTTCGAAACTTGATTAAAGAAAAAATATTCAATAAAAAACTATCTAACCAAGTGGAAGCACTAGATATCGGAGTTACAAATCTAAATTCAAAAGAATTAGAATTTTATCCTTCATGAAAAAAAGTTATGCGTTATATAGTGTGTCACTTTTTAAAAATGTTGTTTTTCGAAAAAAACTAGTTTTCATGGGAGATGGAAAAAGAAGTGCAATCTGATTCCAAAAATTTTGAAAAAATTATTCTTAGAATCTACAAAAAAAATGTGTTGAGACTCTAGTTCACATCATCTTCAAATTCCTCACGGTTTAGCCGCTATAGGTGCCTGAATGTGAAAATTTAGTTTTAAAAAATAATTTTAGTGTCGAGTTTGGCCAAAAATTGTAAACCACTATTGTGGGATCACCCTAGATTGAGACCAACAACATCATACATCTATTTTGGATCAATTCCAGAATGATGAAGCTATTGCAGAATTTATGGGACTCCAAATCGATATACCATCAAAAGATCATAAAGTAGGGTTTGTCATGGAACTCGAATATGAAGCGTATTTTAGAGGGGAGATTGTGTCCTCTAGTCACAAAATTGAAAAGGACAATGTGCAAATCAAAATTAGATCCCCTAGAGAAAACCACGATGTGGCTCTATTGGATTCTGAAAAGAGAAAAATAAAGGACGAATCTAAGGGCGATAACCTCTCTGAGGCACCCAAAGTGGAGGATTCAATCTCCCTATTTTTGAATATCAAGAGAAGTCTTCTAGTTGAAGAAGTTGAACCTATCAATGTTGGCATAGTAGAAACACCCAAAGGCACATACCATATAGCATCACTTGATCCTTAAGAAAAGGTGAACTTCTTAGCATTCATCAATGAAAGGAAAATCATCTTTGTACATGGACATATGCAAACATGCCAGGGATAGATCTAGCATATGTTTTACACCACCTAGTCCTATTTCCTAGAGCTAAACCCATCAAGAAAAAGCTATGAAAGATGCATCCACAAATAGCACTTTTGGTAAAAGTAGAACCGCAAAAACTGCTAGAGGTGGGCTTCATTAGACCAATTGATTACCCTGAATGGATTTCAAATCTAGTACTAGTATGAAAGCCCACCGGGGGCATAAGAATCTGCATGGACTTTCCAGATCTAAACAAGGCTTGCCCAAAAGATGACTTCCCTCTTTTGAGCATTGATATGATCATAGATCTAGCTGCATGGAATGACATGTCACTAATGGATGAATTCTCTGGATATAATCAGATAAAGATATCTCCTGACGACAACATAAAACAACATTCACTTGTGCATGGGGGACCTTTTGCTGGAACGTCATGTCTTTCCGTCTAAATAATGCAAGGGCAACCTATTAGCTAGCAATGACTACAATATTTCATGATATATTGCATTAAACTATGGAAGATTATGTGGATGGAATACTAGCAAATTCCATCAAAAGAGAAGACCATTTGACAACCCTAGCAAAAGTATTTGATAGGATCGAATAGTACAACTTGAGGCTCAATCCAAAAAAGTGTGTATTCAAAGTAACATCGAGAAAATTGCTAGGGTACATAGTATCAAGAAGAGGCATTGAAGTATATCTTGCAAAGGTAAAATCCATATTAAAAATGCCTCCTCCAAGGACATTGAATAAACTGAGAAGTCTACAAGGGAAACTACAGTCCATTAGGCGATTCATCACATAGTTGGTAGACAAGTGTCATTCGTTCACCCATCTGCTACACAAAGACATCACATTCAAATGGGATGGTAGATGTGATCAAGCATTCCAACAGGTCAAGGAGTATCTGCTCCTCCAGTATTAATGCCACCTATTTTAGATAAAGCAATGATACTCCATGTCTCTACAACATAGGCAATATTAGGAGCTCTTTTAGCACAACTAGATGACAATAATAAGGAAAGAGCAGTCTATTATATCATCCAAACACTGGTGGGCTATGAGTTCAACTATTCACCCATAGAAAAAGTGTGTCTATCTACCATCTTTGCAGCAAAAAAGTTGAGACACTATATCTTGAACACACAAGTAAAGCTAATCTCAAAAGTAGATCCCCTAAAATACCTATTGCTCTCAAATTTTGTGCTACAAAGACAACAAATAGACATGCTCTTTCTATGGGTGAATATTTCAACTCGTAGCTCACCAGTGTTTGGCTGATATAATAGACCACTCTTTCCTTATTATTGTCATCTAGTTGTGCTAAAAGAACTCCTAATGTTGCTTGTGTTGTAGAGACATAGCATATCATTGCTTTATTTGGAATAGGTAGCATTGATACTGGAGGAGTGAGTAGATACTCCTTGAACTATTGGAATGCTTGATGACATCTTCCATCCCATTTGAATGTGATGTCTTTGTGTAGTATATGACTGAATGAATGACACTTGTTTTCCAACTACGTGATGAATCACCTGATGGACTGCAGTTTCCTTTGTATACTTCTCAATCGCTTCAATGTCCATGGAGGAGGCATTTATAATATGGATTTTACCTTTGCAAGATCTACTTTGATGTCTCTTCTTGATACTATGTACCCTAGCAGTTTTCCAGATGTTACTCTAAATACAAACTTTTTTGGATTGAGCCTCAAGTTGTAATGTTCGAGCCTATCAAATAATTTTGATAGGTTGGTCAAATGGTCTTCTCTTTTGATGGACTTTGCTAGTATATCATCCACATAATCTTCCATAGTTGTATGCAACATATCATGAAAGATTATAGTCATTACTCGTTGATAGGTTGCCCTTGCATTCTTTAGACCAAATGGTATGACGTTCTAGTAGAAGTTCCCTTATACACAAGTGAATGTTGTTTTATGTTGATCGTCAGGAGATATCTTTATCTGATTATATCCAAAGAATCTATCCATTAGTGACAACATTTCATGCCATGCATTTAGATCTACAATCATATCGATTCTTAGAAGAGGGAAGTCATATTTTTTGTAAGCCTTGTTTAGATCTCGAAAGTCTGTATAGATCCTTATGCCCTCAATGGGATTTGATACCAGTACTGGATTCAAAATCCATTCAAGGTAATCAATTGGTCTGATGAAGCCCACCTCTAGCAGTTTCTGCAGTTCTACTTTTACTAAAAGTGTTATATGTGGATGAATCTTCCGCAGATTCTGCTTGATGGGTTTAGCTCTAGGAAATATGGCTAGGTGGTGTACGACCAATGCTATATCTCGCCCTGGCATGTTTGCATATGTCCATACAAAGTTGATTTTACTTTCATTGATGAATGCTGAGAATTTCACCTTTTCTTCAACATCAAGTGATGATGCATGGTATGTGACTTTAGGTGTTTCTAATATGCAAACATTGATAGGTTCAACTTCTTCAACTAGGAGTGTCGAATTCTCTTTATATTCAAAAATAGGGATATTGAATCCTCCATCTTCTAGTGCCTCAGAGAGGTTTTCACCCTTAGATTTTTCCTTTATTTTTCTCTTTTCAAGATCCGATAGAGCCACATCGTGGTTTTCTCTAGGGGATGTCATTTTGATTTTTACATTGTCCTTTTCAGTTTTTCAACTAGAGGACATAATCTCCCCTCTGAAATATGCTTTCTATTCGAGTTCCATGAAAAACCCTACTTTATGATCTCCTGATGGTATACTAGTTCAAAGTCCCGTAAACATTGCAATAGCTTCATTGTTTTGGAATTAATCCAAAATAGGTGTATGATGTTGTTGGTCCCAATCTATTAACTGTGGGCAGTAGAGAGGTAGGTTGTCATCGCTATTTACAAAGCTTACGAACATTGTTGAAATGGTCAATATAGCTCGAGCATCATTCTGCCATTGGGTATCTAGGTCATCATTGCTAGAAGATGTTGGGAATAAGATGCCATTTAATTGTAATCCTAAACATATTTCATGTATCTCCTAAGTCCTTGGAAATTGTTCTCCAACACTAGGATTAGAAAAAAATTAAATTCAAATGAAATGAATATGTAAATTGACATTTGTAATTATTCCTAAATAATAGGAACATGTGTGGGTGTCCAATATGAGTTCCTAAATAATAGGAGCACATAGGGCGCCCACATGGAAGGTGGAACCCACCTTGGTTCAGTTAACTATTTGGAGGATTGATAACACTTCAGTAATGCATTTCTAGGTTCCTACAAAATAGGGATTGATATTTACAAGAGTGGAGTGGCACTATCAATTCAGTATCAATTCAGTTATAGTTCAGTTATCTTCAGTTGCATGTTGTTATTTTGAATTGCATACTAGTTGACTTAACTAATTACTTCAGTTGCATGACAAATAATAGGTGGATACTTTCAGTTAAGTGGAGATGATCAATCATGCATAATGTTTGCATGAATTGATGGAGAGATATTTTTTAGTTAACTAAGATTGACTTGGGCCCACCTTGGGTGCCCAAGTAGGCATCTTTCAGTTAACAACTTTTACATGAGAAGATATTTACAAGGCTTAGTCAAGTGGGACCCATTCTTGGGTGCCAACTTTGAGGTTGAGTTTACAAGATATCTTAGAGACCAGAGTTTAGTTAACTGTTTAGTTTGGGGCACCTAAATTGAGGAGACTTTGGTTTTGACTTCATGTTACAATGTGAAACTCTACTTGCCAAATCTAGGCTTAGGTTTTTGAGAGGAGCTTTATTCTCTTGTAATTGTCAAATCTTAGGAGTTTTCAATGCTCATTATTGTCTATATATTGCAGCAAGTGCATAAGAGTTTCATGAGAGTTTATTGCAGGTTGTGAAGAAGCATTGTTGAAGAAAGAGGAAGCATATAAATCAAGGATTGATACAGTATTATTTTAATCTTATTCTAAGGTTAAATAATACAAGCACTATTGGTTTCGATGGAGTTGTTTCCTAAAAGGGTTTCTCCACGTATATGTTATGTCACTTCTATCTTCTGTCTACATTCTTCTATAGTCTTCTATCTATTTCAACAAAAGATAAAATTGATTTAAACAAAATAATCATATACAAAGAATTGATCTAAACAGATTAATCACGCACAAAGAATTGTGACAAAGAATACTTAATTAGATCTATAGTCACATAGTTTTACATGTTTTAAGTTACAAATTTACCTTCATTTTCAACATTTGGTATCAAAGCTAATGGTTGGGTAGAGTTTGAGGTGCATTTCTCTTAAAAGTTTGAAGGTTTTTTGGCTATAATGGGAGATTTTACTATTGTGTTATTGCATATTTGTAAAATAAGTGTGTTAAAATGACTTCCACTTCTTGTCTAAATATTGAGATATTCAATGGATCTAGTTATGAGATGTGAAACTAAAAATGGAGGATCTCCTTGAAGAGATAGATCAATGGTTAGTTGTTTATAATGAGACAAAGACACCTACATCTATGTTAGATGAGGATTGGGATAGGCTTGATAATAAGGCAAGAGGGACCATAAGATTATGTCTTGTTGATGTTGTTCTCTTGAATGTTTTAGATGAAACTATTGCATATAAATTGTTGAAGAAAATAGGTGATATCTATCAAACCAAAAGTCTTACTAATAAGTTGTATCTGAAATAAAAGTTGTATTCTTTAAGGATGAAAGATGGTGATTCAGTTGCACATCATTTAAATGCTTTCAATTTGATTTTGAGTCAGTTAGCATTTGTAGATGTAAATCTAGAAGATGAAGATAAATGCATTTTGTTACTTTGTTCTTTACTAGAGTCTTGGGAAAATCTAATTGTTGCTATAAGTGGTAGTGGTGCAAATCCTAAGATGGACAATATAATTCCTACTCTCCTATCAGAGGAGATGAGGAGGAAGTCTAAAATGGAATCCCAAGATGCCTTGTTTGTAAGAGGTAGGCCTAAGGAAAGGGAACCTAAGGGAGACAAGAAAGGAAAGGTTAAGTCTAAAGGATGGTCTAAAACCCCTGGTAAGAGTAAGGTAAAGTGTTGGAACTATGGGAAATCGAGACATGTAAAGAAGGATTGTAAGAACAAGGAAAAGAGTTTTGATGCTTCTACAGAGAAATCCTTAGATGATGGTAATGATACATTGATCATTTCATGTAAAAATGTTAGTGATGACTTTTAGCTTATTGATTTAGGTTACTCCTATCAAATGACTCCTAACAAGGAGTGGTTCACTAAGTATACTGAATATGATGGAGGAAATGTATTCTTTAGAGATAATATCACAACAAAGATTGTGGGAAAATGAGAGGTAAAGTTGTGTTTCAGTGACGGTAGGGTTAATACCCTTAATGATGTTTTACATATTTCAAGACTTGCTAGAAATCTACTTTATGTATCTAAGTTCAATGATTCTGGAATGCATGTGACATTTGACAAAGGTGGTTGCAGATTGGTGAAAGGGAATATGGTGGTTGCTAAAGGATCTCAAATATGGACTTTGTTTAAGCTTAATACCTCCAATTTGAATAAATTAGCCAATGTAACTGAAGCTGAAAAATACATGTATGTTGTGGCACCAGAGATTGGGCCACATTGGTGAAAAAGGTCTTAGGACCATTCTAAATAAGAAATTGGTTGATGGTATTCCTCATTATAAAATTGACAAAAATGATTTTTGTGAACATTGTGTGTTTGGAAAGCAATCTAGATCTTCATTTCCTAAAGGAACAAATAAAGCTAAAATATTATTAGAGATTTTTCACTCAAATGTTATGGGTCTTGTGGATATTGACTCTATTGGAAAATCTAGATATTATGTCACATTTATTGATGACGTCTCAAGATACACTTGGATCTTTTTTATACATAACAAATATGATGTGTCCAATAAGTTTAAAGAATTTAAGGCTTTAGTTGAGAAACAATTAGATCATAAGATAAAATTGTTGAGATCAGATAATGGTGGCGAATATTGTTCTAAGGAATTTGATGATTATTATAAGCATGCAGGAATTGTGAGACAAAAAACTACTCCATATACACCTCAACAAAATGGAGCAGCAGAAAGGATGAACCAAACCTTAATGGAAAGAGCTAGGAGTATGTTAAGTAGTGCTAAGATAGATCGATGCCTTTGGGTTAAGGCGATATGTACTTCTTGTTATTTAATCAATAGGTCTCCTAGTTCATCTATTGAAGATAAAACCCCTTATGAAATGTGGTTAGGTAGGAAACCTAGTGTTGCACATTTAAGGATCTTTGTTTGTGAGGCTTTCGTTCATGTGCCTAAAGCAAAGCGGTCTAAGTTGGATCCAAAAGTACATAAATGCATATTCATAAGCTATGGTGAAAATGTAAAAGGCTACAAGCTTTGGAATCCTCTAACCCAAAAAATTACTTTATTGAGAGATGATATTTTTAGGAAATTTAGAGCTTATACTAGAGAAGAACAACCAAAGGAGAAGGATACTTCTCGAACAATGCATGTTGAGAAAAACTGAGAAGCATGAAGATGCACATGTTGAAGAACAATTGGATGGATTGGATGAGGAGAGTTCACTGAATTTTGAATAGATGCTCATGATGAGCATATTGAGGAACAAGAAGAACCTTCTTTGAGAAGATCCATAAGACAAAAAAATCCCATTGATAGGTATAGACCACCTGATTTCCATTGTATATTTTCTTTGATGAGTACTAATGATGAACCTAGTTTTTACAAGGAAGCTTTGTCTTCAGATGAGAACAAGCTTTGTTCACAAGCTATGCATGAGGAAATGGATTCCTTGGATGCTTGTGACACATGGGATCTTGAGAGTTTTCCCAAAGGAAGAAATGCCATTGGTTGTAAATGGATCTTTAAAAATAAAATTGGAGCAAATCGTAATCTTGAAAGGTACAAGGTTAGATTAGTAGCCAAGAGATACTCCCAGAGAGAGGGAGTTGACTTTAATGAAATCTTCTCTCCTATTGCTAAATTAACTTCTATTAGATTCTTTTTATCTATTGTTGTTGCTCATGATTTTGAGATAGAACAAATGGATGTGAAAACTGCTTTCTTGCATGGGGATCTTGATGAGGAGATTTATATGAGGCAACCTGATGTTTTTGTTATAAAAGGAAAAGAATCTTTGGTTTGTAGGTTTAAGAGATATTTATATGGATTGAAATAGTCACCTAGAATGTGGTACCAAAAGTTTGATGCTTTTGCATTGAAAATGGTTATGTTAGGAGTGAGGAAGATCATTGTGTTTACATAAAGTTTATTGATGATCAAATTTTAATTATTATCTTTTATGTTGATGACATGTTGTTTATTGGTAACAACAAGGTAGTGATAAAAGAATTCAAAGTACAACTCTCTGGCACATTTAAGATGAAAGATCTAGGGGCTGCAAAATATATTCTTGGCATGGAGATCAACAAAGATAGAGGTAACATAATTTTTTTCTTAAATCAAAACAACTATGTTGATACTATTTTGAAATGTTTAAACATGTAGGATAGTAAACCAATAAATATTCCTTTACCAGTTGGCATGCAGTTAAGTTTAGACATGAGTCCTAAATCTGATTTTGATCATGAGGAAATGTCTGAAATTCTATATGCTAGTGCAGTTGGTAGTTTGATGTATGCAATGGTCTGTACAAGACTAGATATAGCCCAAGCACTGGGAGTTCTAAGTAGGTTTATGTCTAACCCTGATAAAGAACATTAGACTTATGTTAAGAGGGTGTTTAGATATTTATGAGGTACTTCTGATTACTGTTTGGTTTATCATGGTGCTAATGATATTGATATTATGCACAGATCATTGGACATACAAGGCTTTGTTGATTTAGATTGGGCAGGAGACCTGGATAGTCGGAGGTCAACAAGTTGCTATGTTTTTACTTTGTTTGGAGTTGCGGTTAGTTGGATGAGTAAGAGGTAGCCTAAAATTGCATTTTCCACTACAAAAATAGAGTACATGGCCACTACACATGCCTCTAAAGAGGAAGTTTGGTTACAAAGACTTGGGAAAGGTATTGGTTTTAATTGTAAGAAAATTAGACTTGAATGTGATAGTCAGAGTACTATTTGTTTAGCCAAAAATCCTATGTATCATGCTAATTCTAAGCATGTTGATGTTTAGTATCAATTTGTACGAGAAATGGTTGAGAGTGGGAAGGTATTGATTGAGAAATTTTTCACTTTGATCAATGCCACAGATTATCTTACGGAACCAGTTCCTATAGATAAGTTATCTTGGTGTAGGAAGGTCATTGGCCTTGAGTCTTGTAGTTGATTTATAATAATTATTCCTTGTTTAGAATAATAGCAATGTATAGTGTCAAGTGGGAGCTTGTTGGGAATAGGATGCCATTTAATTACAATCCTAAACATATTTCATGTATCTCCTAAGTCCTTGGAAAGTGTTCTCCAACACTAGGATTAGAAAGAGATTAAATTTGAAGGAAATGAACATGTAAATTGACATTTGTAATTATTCATAAATAATAGGAACATGTGAGGGCATCCAATATGAGTTCTTAAATAATAGGAGCACATGGGGCGCCCACATGGAAGGTGGAACCCACCTTATTTTAGTTAATTGTTTGGAGGATTGATAACACTTCAGTAATGCATGTCTAGGTTCCTACAAAATAGGGATTGACATTTACAAGAGTGGAGTGGTACTATCAGTTCAATATTAGTTCAGTATTAGTTCAGTTCAGTTTAGTTCAATTTAGTTTAGCTTGGTTTAGTTCGGCTTAGTTATGATTTAATTATCTTCAGTTGCATGTAGTTATTTTGAGTTGTATACTAGTTGACTTGACTAATGACCTTAGTTGAATGACATATAATAGGTGGATACTTTCAATTAAGTGGGGATGATCAATCATGCATAATGTTTGTATGAATCGATGGAGAGATATGTTTTAGTTAACTAAGATTGACTTGGGCCCACCTTGGGCGCCCAAGTTGGCATCTTTTAGTTAACACCTTTTGCATGAGAAGATATTTACAAGGCTCAGTCAAGTGGGACCCATTATTGCGTGCCAACTTTGAGGTGGATTTTACAAGATATCTTCGAGACCAAAGTTCAATTAAGTGTTTAGTTTGGGGTGCCTAAATTGAGGAGACTTTGGTTTTGACCTCATGTTATAGTGTGGAACTCTACTTGCCAAATCTAGGCGCAAGTTTTTGAGATGAGCTTTATTCTCTTGTAATTGTCAACCCTTAGGAGTTTACAATGCTCATTATTTTCTATATATTGTAACAAGTGCATAAGAGTTTCATGATAGTTTATTGTAAGTTGTGAAGAAGCATTGTTGAAGAAAGAGGAAGCATATCAATCAAGGATTGATAAAATATTATTGCAATCTTATTCTAAGGTTAAATAATACAAGCACTATCGATTTTGGTGGAGTTTTTTCCCGAAAGGGTTTCTCCACATATATGTTGTGTCACTTCTATCTTTTGTCTATTTCTACAAAAGATAAAATTTATTTAAACATAATAATCATATACAAAGAATTGATCTAAATAGATTAATCACACACAAATAATTGTGACAAAGAATACTTAATTAGATCTACAGTCACATAGTTTTACAAGTTTTAAGCTACAAATTTACCTTCATTTTCAACAGAAGCAAGAGAATCCCATTCATACTCATTAGAGTCTGTTTCATAAGTACAATATTTAGGTATAGGTTTGATAGGTAAGGTAGGGACTATACTTATGTTAAAGCTTTCAAATAGGTCCTCAATTGGTAAATCGTTGTTTATAAGATGGTAGGTATCCAATGTTAACATCAATAGAAGGATATCCTTTCCGAAAAGAGGTACATCTACTATTTGGAGTAACCACGTCTATTGAACCAGCCTAGTCCTATGTTCTTCTTTCTTTTTTGCACTATAACATGTTCCCATCTACCTTGTTTATGTTGCCCAAGGCCACCTTTTTCTAATGTATCCCATTTGTTTAGCCATCTAATACCATTTACTGCTAGGATCGATTGGAAAGGGTTGTAGTTATTCTGGTTCTTCTTGTTCTTCTTTGTAGATCATTAAAAAGAGGTCCTCTTTGAATATTTCCTCATCTTTCATATCTCCCCACTTGGTAAAGATCATGGGTTTGATTACCATTATTACTTCTTGAACATGTTTGATCTCCTTTGGCCCTCCATAAACCTTTGGTATTGGGGGAAGAATTTCAATGTAAAAGGCTTGATTGAAATGATAGTTTTTGTTACCCTTGTCGAGTACTTGAACCTTGGGATCAAATTTTGGCTATTCACTTGATGTGGTTTTAGTTGAGGTTGATGGTAGTGTTGATGGTTCAACATATGAGAAGGAGTGGAATGATATATCATTACTAGGTACTCACTGGATTTTGTTGTATTTCTCCTCCAATTTTGCATAGTAGTGGAAGGGTTTAGGATTAGCATATAATTTAACCTCCTTTCCTTCATGAGGAAATTTTAGAAATTGGTGGAATGTCAAAGGAACTACTTGTAGCATGCGTGAATCCATGGGCATCCTAGAAGAAGGTTATATGGTAGCTCAAGGTCTAGTATTTGACATGTTGTTTATATTGTTGCTGGTCCTATCTATACGAGAAGCCTGATTATTCCTTTTGAATTTATTTTGAGGTCATCATAAGCCCTTATAGTGATGATTTTTCCCTTGTCAATTACATCACCAGAATACCCTAGCTATTTAACAAATTTCAAGGTAAAAATGTTTAGACCTGCACCGTTATCTATCAATACTCTTTTGACTTTATGTTTGTGGACACTAACCTCTATATAGGGGGCTTGGTTGTGGAATTTTTTGTATGGAAGGTCTTTCTCAAAAAAGACTAAATGATGAGTGGCCGTGATTTTTCCAACCATGGCTTGAAACTAATAAGGATTGAGGTCATCAAGGACCGATGTTTCCAAAGCTTTCTTTAGTATTTCCTTATGCGCAAGTGATAATTTCAACAGATCTAGGATGGAGATCAAAGTGGGGGTCTTCTTTAGTTGTTCCACAATACTATAGTCATTTGATGACTTAGCTATGGGTTTAGGTGGGGATCCTTATATTGCGACTTTCCATCGATGGGTAGTTACATTACATTCGAGGTCCATGCCTCGTATAATTAGCACATTGAATCTAGTGTCATCTACTTGGGAGATGGTACCTAGGATGGTGTCACCATAGGTGTAGTTGGCGGGTGATAGTCTTGTTCTTTCCCTTTGTCATTTTTCTTAGCATGGTTAGGGATCAGATTCATGTAGATTTTGAGGTCTTTATTTCTAGGACGCTGTTCTATATCAACTTCTCCCTTTTTGATTAAATCTTGCACTATATGTTTAATTCTCATGCAGTTACTCGCCATATTTCCCTTGGTCTTGTGGAACTCACATAAGTCTTTTTCATTTTACCATGGTGTTTTAAAACTTGTCTCTTCATAGTTTGTGCACTCGTTGACTTTGATGAGGTTTTATTGAACTAATTTGTGCATGATTGTCTCAAGTGTTTCTCCTTATTCAGTAAATTTCCTCAATTGGTTATATTGTCTTTGTTGTCCCCCCTGATTTGTTTGTTGGTTATCCAATTGAATATTTTGGGCTGACTAAATTGATTGTTTTGTACATTGTTGGGAGTGTAACTTGTTTGTGCAACTTGGGCTTTGTTTTTCAGTTCATTGGGACTTTGCATATTCCATACAACTCTAGTATCAACTACTCCATCTTTGCTAACATATTTTTTTTTGGCTCAAAACTTGGGTTTGTCATTTGAACTAGAAGGGTTGTCTTTTCAGTTGTTTAATTTAATGACTCCCCTTGCTATGAGAGCTCTTCCACTGTCTAGTCCCTTTTTAATTTTCTCTTCAAAGTTATTGGGGCACAACATGGTGAGTTGATAATTAATTTCTGCTTGGACACTAGAAACAAAGATATCCACCAGTTCTTTGTTAGGAATAGGCCACTTGTACCTACTAGCTTTATGTCTCCATATTTGCAAGTAGGATGTAAAGGATTCCCCTTGGATTTGTTCAAATTTTTATAGGTCAGTGATGGTGACATCCTGCTCTATGTTGAAAGAGAATTGGTTCACAAACTTTTTAGTGTGTCACAAAAAAATGTATCCTTGACATTTTTTGCTCATTTGGGCCTTTCCTATGGATTTTGGCCTGATTTTGCCTAGATTTAATGTTGTAATGTGGCCAACACATTCACATTAGGCCTTGAACACTTGTAAATCAATTAAAACCTAATGATGTCTTATAAAGGTGTTGTGAAGTTCTGTAACCCACTTTCACACATTTTCAGGACCTTTCTATTATAATTCACTTAAACAACCTGTTTTTATCACTTACCAAGCCTTATTTCAAAGTGTTGTAAGGTTTTGTAACAAACTCTCACACTTTCCTAGGATTTTCATCAATAATTTGACCCTTTCTTATGTTTAAATGGCCCCATTATGCACTTACAGGTGATACTTAAGTGTGTTTCACAAGACAATCCCATTAAACATCATTAATTACATTTTAATTCTCGACAATTAGCAAAATTGCCCTAGTGGGACCAAGTCACCACCTTGGGTGACTTAATCCCATCAGATTTAAAAATAAAAAATATTTTAATATTCTGGTGGGATATTGTCCTCTAAACCCTAAGGTCAGCCTGTGATGAGGTATTGTTGGGAAATTAGGGAAAATCATGTAGAAATAAAGGGTTTTCCCTTCATTTTCATCTCTCCTACATATCTCCTATCTCCTAACTCTCATTCTTCTCAAGCAATCTTCAAAAAATCAAGCATTCAAGCATTCTAAGCACATCAAGCATTCATCTATTGGAGCTGATTACTTGCATATCTTCAGACTTATACATCAATGGTTTGGTGAGTTGTGGCACTTGCATGTTGTTCAATCATCTTTCCCTTTCCATTTCATTTTATTTTCTAGGGTTTGATTACCAAAATGGGGTTTGACTAAGAAAACCCCTATTCTCTAACTCT
Organism: Sequoiadendron giganteum; assembly: GCA_007115665.2. NCBI lineage: Eukaryota > Viridiplantae > Streptophyta > Pinopsida > Cupressales > Cupressaceae > Sequoiadendron > Sequoiadendron giganteum. Next base: position 386,852,292 of record CM021106.1, on the reverse strand, counting down.
AACCATTTTCCCCCTCTTTGCATGTGTGTTTTGCAAGCCTTGTATGTATATTTGTCAAAGAGAAAGGTGCTAAAATGTGTCAACATCCCGTCAACATCATTCAAAGTCAAAAAACCCTAAAAGAAGCTTGGAGACAACCTATAGGTCAAATTCTACAGATTTGGATATGAATTTATGTCAAGAGCAGAAGTATAACTTGAAAGCTATAGATTCCAAATTTGAGATTCCCAAAAGCTACAAGTGGACTAAGTAACCATCATTGGAAAATTAGTCCCACTACTAGGCCTGAAAAGTGCTTTTTACAGATCTGGATATCCATATCCATGAAACCTGTTCCGATAGAATCTCCCTGAAGCGGGACTAAGTTGCCTAGCTTGGCGTAAGTGTCCTAGTGGCCTTCGATAGCATAATTTGGAATATTTTAGAGCTCCTCTTCATCAAACTTCAGTTTCCAAGTGCACTTATCCAACCTTCTCCATTTCTGTTATAGTTTGCATGCATTCTTATGTCATTTTACATAGTATTTTCAATACTTTTACATTTCATTAGTTTGCATTCAATATATAGTTTCTATCATTAGATTTTAGCATTTAGATACATTCCAAATCACACACATTTCACACTTAGCATCTAATCTTGAATGAACCCCCTAGGTTTTGGGTGTGAAAGAACTCTCTCCTTTTAGGTGAAAACCCTAGAAGTGCTAGAGAACCCCCTTTTCCCCCAAAATTTATGGTTCATTTTGGTGAACCCGCATTTAGAACATTCTTACTTTTGATTTTAAGTGTATTTGCATCCTAGGAAAAGCTTGCATCAACATTGCATTAGGGTTTTTCATTGTTTTGCATTCTAGGGTATTTAAAAATTGCATTAGTGAAAAGCTCATATAGCTTGCATTCTTGCATTACATTTTCATAACAAAATTCTAAAAATTCTACATTTTCATTCTATAGCTGCATCTGCACACCTAAAACTCACAAAATAACATTTATAACTTCTGAAAATTATTAAAAAAAACACTATAGGGACTAATTTGCCACATTGGGAAACTTAGTCCACTTGCACATTATGCATTGTAATTTTTGTCATTTTCTCAGCATCTTCTGCATTTCTATTTTCTGTTATTGCATTTTTGTTTCTGTTTCCAGATTTGTTGATTTCTTGTAATTAGTTTGATTTCATTCATTTGCATTAAGGCTATGTCTTTGAAAAAGTTTTTGATGTCATTCAAATCCTTAGTTGACATGTCAAGTTGTGCCTTTGGAATGGATCCTATTGACCTTGAACCCACTCTTGCTCAATCAACTCCTAATGCATGTCCTCCTCATGATGTTGACATCATTGGAGAAGATGATGATAGCATGCATAGGTTCCTCAATTATTGCCTTGAAAACCTTTACACTAATGCATCCTTTTATCCATCCATGAAACCCCAATACCTTACTACCATCTCACCTCTTGAGAAATTTGGTTACCTACATCTTGAAATACACAAAGAACCTAAGTTCCCTACACAAAGTCGACCTAGTTCTTCTAAAAAAGCAACCACTCAACCATTTTATGATAACCAAGTGAAAAATACTCCAATAAACCTTGAAAAAACCTATGAAAAAAGGTTTTACCATTTTAAGAAAACAAGGAAGTAACACAACAACTGAACATGAAATACAATAATTTTATGAGCAAATATCACCTGATGAAACTACCAAGGGGATAGGCTACAAAGATCTCCTTCATAACCGCATGCCTCCTTGAGAATATCTCTGGCTTCATGATGACGACATGGAGATCTTTGATTCCCCTCCTAATCTGAATTTCCTTCTTCCTAAAGAACACCCACCATATCATAATGATAACAAGGACAACAATAAGATCATATCAGGACCTCCTTCCCTAATCTCCTCTCACGAAGATGGAGAATCTAGTAGATGGAAGAGGCCTTACAAATTATAGAAACTCAAGTTTCCTCTTGGTCCACCACCTGAATGTGAGAGGAAACTACAAATACTCCTAACCAAAGAGCTCATTATATTGCCACGTTGGAATAGGCTGGTGATATTTCCTAAAGATGCTAATGTTCCACATTGTGTTCTTGGACATAGAAGCGATGAGTCCTATCTCCTACTATCAGGTGGCTAATTCTATCCTCATCAGCCGACCCTTACAATATGATACCCCAAAAATATATATAGATGTACAAAGCATAAAATCCTCTCAATCAAAATTGAGATCCACAATTTTAGGAATTGAAACTTTCTTGGAAACTCAGACCAGTTGATCTCTAGTTCCAACGTTAATTATAATAGAGAATAAAAGAAAAATGGGAAAGAAGTCATGCGCCCAAAAGACTGCCACTCATCCTTGTGTAGTTTTCTCCAACATGTACTCATCATAACTGGAGAAGACCTGTTGAAGAATATCCAGATCCGGCCCATCAATCCAACTATCCTCAAATTTGATTCTCTTTAGATTTGCGAAGGAAAACTCCTTCATGTCTTTTAACTTAGTCAACTCCTTTCTCGCAGCCTTCACTCCTTCCCTGATATCCATCAATCTATCCAATAATAGATCCTCCCCATCATCCTCCTTTTGCATAATTTCTTGGAATCTATTATCCCATTTATCCCTTAACTGAATTAAAGGAAAGCCCTCTTTAACCGGTATATCAACATTAACTAGAACAACCACAACAACTTCTAGTTCATCAAGTTGTTCATTTAAATCCTTACTCGCATCTTGGACCTCATTCCTATGCCTGTATATAAAATCAGATCTAAGCCGGATTATGGTAGAGGCCTTTCCCAAGAAGTCTGCATTGTCTTCCTCAAGGATTGACTGCTCAAGCAGAGTAGACTTTGGCAATTTATTGATGTGCTTTATCTTTTGAACATATCCTCTATACTCTTCCTCTTGATGTTCCAATGTTTCAGCATGGTGTTTCATCTCTTCTATTAACTCTAATGCCATCTTGTGAATCTCAAAACTGTTTACTAGCACCTCACCTACCTCCTGGTTAAGCTTGTACGCCCACCTATCCATCATTCCAGCCTTATTCTTTACTTGCACTAGATCATCCACCTCTCTTTTGCTGAGCAACACCGGTGTCTCTAAGGCAGCAAGTTGTGATCTAGGAGCATAAATATCCTTCAAAAAGGTGTGTAGCTGATCCAATTGAGCTTTGAGCTCATCCTTTCTCTGCTTGTCCTTTATCAATCCTGATTTGGTGGATGATGATACAACATCAATCAGGTTCATTTGTTGATTCCTTGTAGGCCTTCCCAGATTGATAGTGCCTAACTGATAATTAGTGACCTACATATCTCCCACATCCTTATCCACTACTGGTATTGCACATTGTGCAATAATTTCACCTACCTCATTTAGCCTTGTGGAATGAAGATTATGAGCCTTCTTCTTGGGTCTTTCCTTCTCAATTTCTTTCATCATGTCATCCCAATTAAGAGGTTATGGGGGAGCAATTAGTTTCTTTTGAAGATCAAGCTTCAACCAAGTAGGAGCACTTGGAGTAGTGGCCATTACAGTAGAAGAGGAGGCATCAGTCGTAGAGGATAATGGTTGTAGTACATTAACCCTAGGTTGAGAATCAACCACTTGTACATTTTTTTGTTCTCCCTCTACATTTTCTTGTGCAAGCTTTTTAGCTTCTTCTTTGTCCTTCTGCTCTTGCACCCTCTTATCCTCTTGTTCCTTTTTCAATCTTTCTTCTTCAAACCTCTTCTCCTAAAATAGATTGTTTCTTTCTTCTTCCAAAACCTTGAGTCTATCTGAGGCCTCCTTCTCCTTTTGTTGCTGCTTGGCAACCTCCTCATCATCTTTCTCCTTTTGCAGGCATTCTGTTTCCTCCTTTTTCTTGTAGGCTTCTACAATTAGTTTCAATTTGGCCTCAAGGGCTTCTCTTTCTCTCCTCTATTTAGCCTTTTCCTCCTCTAGCTCATGGATCTTTTGCACCATCTCCAGCTTGTCATTTTCTTCCTTTGTCTTGAGCTCATGCTCCTTTTGCTTCTACTGCTTTATTACTTCATTGGCTCTTTGCCTAGCCTCTGATTGTTGTTGTTGAAGTAATGCATCAACTTGTGCCTTAGCATCTATTTCCTTTTGTTTTTCTACAGATTCTGCATGTGCCTTAGCATTTGAAGCTTTCTTTGCTTCCTCAAACAATGGCCATTGATCTTCCTCTATTAGCACATGCTCAGTCTCCTCCAGAAGCATCTCTTCTTGTGCATCTTTTTTTGATAAAGTCTCATCAGAATCTATTTCAACATCATGGATCTCCATCTCTACCTCTTTTCCTTTCAATGTTTCATCTATATTATGAAGAGTCCCCTTAGGCATCTCTCCACCTTGTTGCTCTATAGGAAGAACTTGATCAGATTATTCACCCATTACTAGTGTTGAAGCCATAGGTCCTGTTGGGGCAACCTCCTCATGTGTCCCAAAAAAATCTTGGGTCGGAGATTCAAGCTCAAATTCCTCAACATCAGGAGGGAAGAATTCCAAGGGTTCGTTGGGAGGCATTTTCCTTTTGATTCTCTTATACCCTTTCCCTTTCTTAGGATCTTTACCTCCAGGAGCCTTGGCTCTGAGGACAACCCATTGGACACTCCTATCCAAGAATGGTCTTCCTATATGCTTGATATCAATTGTCTCCTTAGCATCCCAATCCACCATGTCCAAACTCTTAGTACCTATATTCAATGCCTCATATGAAGGATCCAACACTACCCCATCATCTACTAGTGTATCAGGAATATCAACCTTCACCCCAAATTCCACCAAAAGTGGGATAGACAACCTCTCATAATTTCTCTTTCTGAGGTCATATTCATCCTGGAGATCACTCCAGAAGTCCTCCAACAGGCCGAAATGTCTGTCAAAGACTGAAGCCAACAAATAATTCATCTTTTTCTTTGGATCAAAGTGCTTCCGGGCAGTATATAAACTCAACTTCAAATGTATCAACTCACTACAAACCACCTTAGCTCCCACAAGGTGTGGGCAGTTGTACTCACCCAACTGCATGGGGAACTTGTGACAACCTGGTTTATGTTTTATTCCAAACCTAGCATTGACCCCCAAAGCTTGGTAAACAAATTCCATCAAGACTACTCTGTTGTTGCAACACCTAGGGAGTAGGTGAGGATGACCCTCAAACCCAACCAACTTGAAATAAGTAAATTTGGGGTATTGGATATACCAACACCCCCATTATGTAATGAATTCTATGGCCTCTTGGCTTACTCTATACCCTGCATCTTCATTAAGCTGGTTAATAACCACATACAAAAATGCATCATTAACCCTTCTAAAGTGTAACTCAAAAATTTGTAGGGACAACTGGTCATAATGGTTCCAAAATTTGTTTTTCCCATCAGCTTCTCCCAATACTCCTACTCTATTTAATCTTGGAAAGATGTCTCCCTTGGCTGTTGCATAGATAACATAAGAGGTCATAAAGAAGCTCTTAGTTTCTCTCACTCTGGTTAGTTGATCATGTATGCTATCTGAGATAGTCATAGGCCAATCAAATTGTTGCCTGACATCCAAGATTGTTTGAATGAATGGAAACATCCATTCCTTAAAATGAAAGGCATCCCTCTTTCTAAAAACTCTAGACAACATCATTATAATATCCGATACCCCCTTGTAGAATTATGCCCTTTTTGGCTGATTTGAGAGTTTTGATAGGGACTTCTTCTTCGTTCTTAACCATTTCTTATTCAAGTGAGCCTTATTGGTCTCCTTGTGATTGTTGTATATTTCCAAGGCCTTTGCCTCATTCAACTGTGCAAGATTCTTTGGATCAAGGACACTGAACATAAGTTGAAACATTTGAGGAGTCAGGTCTATGATTACATTATCTTGTGAATCTACACATTGTCTAGTGGCCTGATTGTAAGCTCTAGTTGCTATTATTATCAGTTCCAGGCATTGTATTGATAGAGGAAACACAGTGATGTGAGCCAAGCCAGACTCAACTATTCTTTGAGTTCTCCCTGTCACCTCCTCAACAAGTGTCTCTGAATACAACTCCTCATAATTGAATGGACCTAGATTTGTGTCTATTATATCAGCCCAATTAGATTCCACCTTGCTAACAGTGGCAACAAGACCCCTATGGTTATGCCTCAAGGTATAAGGAAGCTGCTCCGATTTAACCTTCTTAGGCTTAGTTGCTGCCTTCGAAGTTTCTACAGGTTGACTCCTTTAGGAAGCCTCTCCTGATACTCCTAACATCCTTTAGCTTCCTGCAGTAAAACCTCAAATTAGATCCATAAAAAGTATAACAAAAACATGATTAGAAATCTTACCCTTTCATATATATCGGAGGTGGAACCAGGCATAAAACATTCTAAACAGTCTTTCTTAAAAACACTATCGGGATCGGGACTGGAATAGGTATTGAGCTTATAATAATAACAAGGTAGGACCAGAGTCAGAGTTGGGATGGTAACCGGAATCAAAATCAAAACGAGAATTGATTTGGTTCTATGATAATTTTCAATTTTATGTTCGGTTCTGATTCCGGTTTCGGTTGAGTTATCAACATTTTGAAAGCCTGCTTCTTACTATAAGCGGAGTTGGAGACAGGATGGAAACAAAATCGATTCTTATTACAAAACATGGTTCAAGATCAAAATCGATTCTGGTTCCGCTCAAAAATAATCATGACATCATAAATGATTTCAACAGGATGATAAATAACATCATGACCTAAGGACTAGGTCATATTAAAATGAAAAGGGATTAAAAAAAAAATTATACGAGAACATCCCCATATGACCGAGAGGAAACCATAATAATTAGGGCATCGTATTTAAAACAAAAAACACCCCAAAACCCTAATTCACAAACCCTCGACTTCAAACAATTAGGGCACGAATTCAACCCCATTCAAACTAATCAGATCAATGCATAATAGGATTCCTAAATAAAACCGTAATTTATCAAACCCTAGCAACGTAAAAACAGTAACTAATCTACGCCATTTAAAACCAAGGCATCACGATACGGTCATGATTAAAACATGAAAAAGGCCGTGATAAAACAAACAAACGAGAAACCAAAACACCCAAAAAGCCAAAACGAAAACAAAAAAACAGAAAAAGAGAAGAAAAAATGAATCAACAAAGCTCACTAGAAAACCAAAAGTCACAAGTTCGTGAGAAACCAACGACCGAATAAAAATGACAAGCGAAAAAAATGAATAGAGAAGAACATAAACCCTACCTCAAACGCAAACAAATAGGTTAGCCCTCTGAAGTGAGTCTGCGTGTGGTTATCTCCCTTTCGATCGAATCACACGTCCAAACGCTCCACTACAACTCTGGTTCACCCTTAATATCTTAAACAATGTTGATAACATCAATTAATCCTTTAATTAAGGTAAAAACTACAACTTCACATGTGCATGGCACCTGTAATCAATGCCATAAATGCGACAGATTGCAGTCGAAACTACAGAGGGAATTGGCACATTACTGTCGTACGGCTTCAGTAAGATCAAACAACAAAATGGTGGGAGTGGAATCGGAGTGGGAAATGATCTTGAAACCTTGTCCAATTTTTGAATCTAGTTCCCGTTCTGGCTCCAGTTCCGACAACAAACAAGAAAGCGAAACAAAAGACAAAATAAAAACACAAAGACCAAAACGAGAAAACTCAACACAAAACCTAAGTCTAAATGAACAAAACAAAAGGCAGAGGCAGAACGAGAATTGATTTAGAAACCATGTTTTGAATAACTTCACACTTAAATTCCACTTCGGCTTCGGCTTCAAAAAAGACAAATCAAAAGACAAATCAAAAGACAACAAAAAGACTGTTGGGATGGGGATTGGAAGAAAATATTTGAAACAAGTTTCAAAACTTGATCTCGTTTCGATTTTGGTTCCGACAAAACAAACCAAAGAAAAACAAAGTATTGTAAAATAATAACTCCAAACTTTGTTTGAAAAACAACCAAGGACAAAAACATAATGGGGGACCCATTTTGACAAAGGCAAAGGATGGGGTGGTTACACAAGGCATAACACTTCTATGACCATGTCTTTGGGAATTTGTTTTGATCTATCCATCATTTCTTGTTGTTTATAGATTACTTCCTCCTCACTTGGTGTTGGTTTGATGTTGCTTTGAATGTGAGTTCCTTTCGAGGAGTTATAAGGTCACTTGGTCTATAACCCCATCAGTCACTTCCGTCATTTGTGGTGTTTGTTTGGGGCATACCAGAGCTACTTTCATTTTCTTCCATTTTTTTTCTATGTTGAGATCGCATGGTTGTCATAAACAAGTGCCAAGATTTTGTGGAAGTTGGTGATTTCTAACTATGGAATAAAAAAATTCTTTTATTTTGGAATTTTATTTTTTAAAGAATTGTTGTTGTGTTTCTTTTGAGGATTTTTTTTTTTGAAAGGATGATGTAGTGTAAGCTATGATTTATCTATTTCCATGTGGGAGGTGGTAATACTTGCCTTTTGGTCACAAGATAAGATTTTCATTCCTCTTTGTCTAGGATATTAGTTGTGTTTCTCCATTGAGTTGGTGTTTCCTTTTTCTCGAATGCAAAACTTCTCAAAATACTGATAATTTCCAATTGTTTACCGTCAATTTGTGTGAGGTTTGGTTGTATAATGGGTGCTGTAAGATTTGGTTGTTGAACTGGAGAAATTGGATGCCAAATGGTCATAAAGTGAATGGTGTTTTGATCTTTTTTTTCTATTTTGAAATGGATGATGGATGAGGATGATGTGAAAGACAACCATTTAGACAAAAGGTGTTGGTGTTTTTGCTATGGTTTTTGTGATACTCAAGACCCTAAAGTTTGAGTGATGTTTTGATGTTTTAGAAAATGATGCTATTTTTGGAACTCAAAATGTTAAAAACTTGGACTAATATTTCACTTAGTTTTTCTAGAGGATATGTTTTGAATAATCTACTTGAACGAGCCTTGAGGTTCAAAAAAATGTTGATATATTATAATTTTGAGTGAATGAATAATCCAAAGTTATATTTTGATTTTGAATCCTAAAACTAGGTTGGTGTGTTTGATTCTGCAAATGGATATAGACCAATGTAGATTATAGCATGTTTTGGATGTCTAACTATTTCGTTCTCAAAAAGATTGGTAACCAGTTTCAAATTAGTATTTTGACTTGCACTAGAAAACATAGTAGAAGTGTCAATCTTAGAACAATAGTGGTAATTTCTATCAAAATTGGCCAGATTTATGTCAACTACAGCTAAGTCTAAAGGACAAGTTTGGTAAACTTTATCAAAAGTGACCTCTTTTTTATAATTTTTCTAAGTAGTGAATTGTGAAGGCAAAAGTGGCATTTTCAGTCAAAAGAGACCAAATTTTATGTCAACTATGGCCAGAACTTATGTCAACTGCGGTAATTCTAGGATCAAAAGCGATAAAATCAGATTAACTATGTTTTATTTTTCAAAGGCGACAAATTTTTGACAGTGACTATCATAAACCAAAGAGAAATAGTGATAGGTTTTTGGTCGACTGTAGCAATTCTTAGATCAATAGTGGCAGAAACAATAGCAGTAGCGGTTTTTGTTTATATTTTCTTCCTGTTTTTTTTGTTTTGATGTCAGTTTGGACAAGTTTTCTATTTTTGATATCTTGTTTTGATCTTATTTGTTTTGAGAAGTTTTGAAAGTGATACAATACAACACAACAATCAAAACTATTTGACCCTTAATGTCTATAACTTAAGCAAGTTTCTTTCCACAAAAGCTCAAAGTTTGTGAAAGTCAAAATACTAAAGCCATAGTTACCAATGCTAACTTTGTTCTTAATGTGGCTTGAAATGTAAGCCTAAATATTTAGAAACCTTTAGAGATATTTTTTTAAGATATCTTTTAAGGAGTGCAAATATAAGGCTCTTTTCAAAGGTATTCACACTAAGTCCAAGGGGTTTGGAAATTTGATAACCATGTTCAATGTTTGTTTTGATGTGTTCATTTTAAATCAAGCAAAGTGTTTGATATGCAAAGTAATTGAGAATTTTGGAAAGTTCATGAAGACAATTTACAACCTAGAGATAGACACATTCTTTTAGGTGGGCTTACCTCATGCACTGAAGGGCTGATTTTACATGCAATTTATGGAGAGCGTTTTAACTCAATCATAAATTGAACTTGGTAAGTAACTTCTTAAAAGTAAACTCTGATGCAACACTTTCAAAGAATATTTTGGCTAAAAAAGGTGGCCTCTACTACATTGGTTCTTAGTCATGCTTAGGGGATCCAACGCTTTTCTAGTATCCAACAAGCCACTTAAGGCTTTAACCAACTCACTCAGGGCTCTATATACATAATGGTACCTCCCCTTTCATGAATGACATTGATGACAAAGTAATCATTGATTAAGTCATTTTACGTTTAGCCTTGACCATTCATATAACGGCCTGAGTGAAAAACCGCTTTGAGTCACATTTGAGTTCTCCAACGTGGGATGTGTCTGAACAATGGTGAAAAGGTGGGAAGATGGATTGTCTCCCCACTTTTTACCTAGTTCATTTGAATATGTCCTAAGAACCATATTAGGATTGACTATCAACCTCTCAAGGCAAGTCAATACCCAACTAGGAGGACTTAGGAGGGGGTTTTCTATCAGATTAAGGGGTTCACCACCAAACAAATGCTTGGAAATAATAATGTTTGAAAACACACTGTGATGTGCAAAACACTTAAAATAAGCAAAATGAAGTTTACTAATTATACTAAAAATGAACAACTCCAAGTTAGAGTATGTGTACTTGGGAAGCCTGCAGATGCCAAGAGGATTCTAGAAATACAAACAGATTGCTGAAATATGCCTTGGAGGACTAAGATGCCTTTACTCTCATCTTAGTCCCGCTGCTATTTTTCAAGGCAAACACAAAATCTTCAGATAACAAAATAGAATCTCGAAGAATCACTAAAAGATTCCACCTGAAGGACTAAGATTCCTTTAATCCTGTCTTAGTCCTAATCTAAATTTCTAAAAAGTGTGAATGCGGTCTTGAGCTCCTAGATCTACAATTGCTTCTCCTCGGATCTCAGGTTCTGAAACAATCGAATCTAACCTATAGGTGAGTTTCCGTGAAGATGAAAACTTTGACAATACAATTTTGCAACTTTGAAAACTTTGCACTGCAAGTGATCTTCAATTCTTCAACCGAGATCTATAAACACAAATGGATACGATGGAAAAACTTGATGATTGTTAGTGAATGGGGGTTTTCCTTGGTCAAACCCCTTGTTGGTAATTAAACCTTGAAATAAAATAGAAATGATGAAGGAAATGGTGAATAAACAACATGCAATGCTACAACTCACCAAACCCTTGCAAATTCTACAAACTTGTATGAAATGGCTACAATGGATATGGATCTTGAAATGCTTGATGGATCTTGAATTGCTTGCTTGCTTGAATCAAAACCCTACATCACAAATGTTAGCACAACAACACACATGATGCAAGAAAAATATTTGATATGATGCTTGAAACTTGATGATGGATCTGAATGCTTGAAGAGTTTCTCTTGAATGCTCTTGTAAAAGTTCAATTTGACTATAATGAATGCTCTCACAAAAGACTTGGGTTGAAATGAATGAATGAACCTTGTATTTATACTTGTTTATGCTTAATATCCTAAAATTATATTACACCAAACCGACATATGAATTCAAAGAATAAAGGAGGTTAAATCTTGCCAAGATTTGAAATTAAATCCCAAAAATGACTCAAGGAGGACTAAGATGCCCTAGGTGGTGTCTTCGTCCCAAGTGATGAAACTTGGGGCACAAACACCAAAAAGGGGCCCAAAACAAATGCCTCAAAATTATGGTCCCAGGACTTGGGGGGGACAAAGACGCCCTAGGTGATGTCTTAGTCCTGACCAAAAATTAGGGATAAGCTGATCAGAGTCATTAGGGGATCATATATGCTTTGGAGAATGTCAGGATTTATCAGAAAAATATGTCATTTATAGGGCTTGTGGACATGAAACATGGCCAATTAAGCCATAAAGAAGGATAAACAAAGCAAGGAAAGCCCAAACAAGTGTGAAAATGCAAGGGTATGCATTTTTCTACACTACAGTGTCTCAAAGATAGGCCCTTTAAAGGTGATTCTTGAAATGAAACAAGTGTGAAACTCAAAGTGATTTTTCGTCACCGAAAATTGCCAAAAAAATATGAGGGGAGAGGATAGACACTTAATTTTCCAAACACATAAAACAAAACATACAATTCATCTCAATATTATTTTTAAGCCCTCAAGCCATGATATCCAAAAAAAATGAATGAAGTGTGAACAAGATGGTAATTTGTTTTTTATGTGCACTAATTTTGAAGTGTTCTGGATTTCAAACAATTAGATAGCAGTATGCAAATTAGAATGTAATTGTCCAATTTTAGGCACCAAAACTGAGTGTTTCTAATAACCTTGTCCTATTGTGGTCAACAAAATAAAATCATTCGTTTCGTCAACATAATGAAAGCATTGGTCAAAAGAAAGCATTCCATTTTATGAGCACCAAAATTAAGTGTTGTTCTAATCTAGGAAAGCTTTTGAAAGTTAATTTTAGGACATCAAATCAAAAGCGTGCAAGTTGTGGGGTTCAATTCACTAGTACACAAACAACAATATATGACTAAATAAACTACTAAAAATTGCATATAAATGACTAACTTTAGTCATGTGACTATTAGTGGTTTATTTGTAGTCATTTATAACACCACTAAATTTATGACTGAACTATTTTAGTCATTGATTTGGTCATTGATTTGGTCATTGATTTAGTCATTAATTTAGTCATATATTTAGTCATTAATTTTAGTCACGTGACTATTTTAATGGTTTATTTGTAGTCATTTATAACACCACCAAATTTTAGACTAAACTATTTTAGTCATTTATTTAGTCATTGATTTGGTCATTGATTTAGTTGTTAATTTAGTCATGGTAGTGATTTGTTTAGTCATATATTTAATCATTAATTTAGTCATTAATTTAGTCATTGATTGTTGTTAACTAGTCATTTATTTAGTCATGGTAGTCATTTATTTAGTCATTACTTTAGTCATATATTTAGTCATTAATTTAGTCATATATTTAATCATTAATTTAGTGATTACAAATCAAATCGAGCTTAATTAATTCTCACAAATTTATACATATAAACTTCAAGTATCATAGATATTCAAATGTTAATAAACACCATGAAATGAAGACTAAAATGTTTGAACAAATATTATTGATCAGACACAAACACAAACATATTACAAATCAAGAGAAGTCACAACACAATATTTATGAGTGGAGAAAAAACCACTTTGAAAATTTACTTCATTAAGCCTCATTGGAAAATCAAAATGTCATTGGTTAGATTCAATGTCTCAGTGACACTGTAAAACTTATAGACACTATATAAACAAAATACTCCTATTTTCATATACTTATATTGTTTTCCCCTTCCTTAACTGCAGTTTCCCTTTTGGAAGGGCAACAACCTCCTATAGGGGCTTGACCCATTTAATCCCCTTGAAAATCCACAGCTTTCCCATCGCTATTGGTTTTGGCTCCTCCAAGCTCTTCCTCATTGGTATTCACCTTTCATGTCTCCAATTCGGAGCTACAGCCTAAAAATAAGTGTTATGCCTTGCATAACCACCCCATCTTTTGCCTTGGTCAAAATGGGTCCGCCTTTATGTTTTTGTCTTTGGTTGTTTTTCAAACAAAGTTTGGAGTCTTTATGTTCCAACACTTTGTTTTTCTTTGGTTTATTCTGTTGGAACCGGAACTGGAACCAGAACCGAATCGGGTTTTGAAACTTGTTTCAAAGATCATTTCCGATCCCTGTCGTGACAGTCTTCTTTTTTCCTTTTTTTTGTTTTGTTTTATCTTTATTGGAGCCGGAGTTGGAGTGGAAGTTAAGTTGGAATTTATTCAAAGTTTCAAAATCAAATCCCATTCCGCCTCCGCTTTTGGTCTTTCATTTTTAACTTAGGTTTTGTGTTAGGTGTTTCTTGTTTCAGTCTTTGTGTTTTTGTTTTGTTGTTTGCTTCACTTTCTTCTTTGTTGGTGGAACCGGAACCGGAACTGGAACTAGAACCGAGTTGGAAAATTGGACAAGTTTCTAAATCATTTTTCATCCCAATTCTGCTCCCGCCATTTTTTTTGGTCGTTGACTTTACTGAGACTGTACGCCAATAATGTGCCAGTTCCTTCTACAGTTCCAACTCTAATTTGCCACATTTATGACATTAATTACAGGTGCTCTGCACGTATGAACCTGCAAGTTTTTACCTTAATTAGGGATTAACTGGTAGTTATCATCATTTTTTAAAAGATCAAGAGCAAACCAGAGTTGCAGTGAAGTGTTTGGACATGTGATTCAATCGAAAGGGAGATAATCACGCGTGGAATCGTCTCAGAGGGATAACTTATTTATTTGCATTCGAGGTAGGGTTTTATGTTCTTCTCTTTCGACTTGTTTCACGTTTTCATTTTTGGTCGTTGTTTTGCGTGAATTCGTGATTATTGGTTCTATTGTGAGTTCATGCGATTTGTTTTTATGCTTTTGGTTCGTTTGTTGGTTTGTTTTCATTTTTTATTTTCTGTTTCTTGTTTGTTTGTTTTTCCTCACAGTCGTTTTCACGTTTTAATCGTAACTGTATTGTGATGCCCTAGTTTTAAAATGCATAGTTTAGTTGCTATTCAATTGTTTGTAGGGTTTGATAAATGATGGTTTTACTTAGGAATCCTGTTGCATTTTGAATCTGATTAGTTTAGATGGGTTTAAATTCGTGCCCTAATTATTTGAAAATTGAGGGTTTTAATGCATTCCTCTTTTAAATATGATGCCCTAAATAGTACGGTCGCCTCTTGGTCATATGGTGATGGTCTTGTATAGGTTATTGTTAAGCCCCTTTTCTTTTGATATGACCTAGTCCTTAGATTGTGATGTCATTTATCAGTCGATTAAAATCATTTATGACGTCATGGTTGTTTTAGGCGGAAGCGGGATCGGAATCGATTTAGACTTTGAACCATGTTTTGTAATAAGTATCAATTCCATTTCCATCCCATCTCCAACTCCTCTTACAATAAAAAGCAGGCTCTCAAACTATTGGTAACCTAGGCGAAATCAGAACCGGAACTAAATGTGAAATTAGAAAATCTTCATGGAACCGAATCAGTTTTCGTTCCGATTCCGATTCCGATTACCATTCCAACTCCGACTCAAATCCTGCCTTTTTATTATTACATGCTCAATAATGGTTTTTGCTCTGATCCCGACAGTGTTTTAAAAGAGACTATTTAGAGTGTTTTCTGCCTGGTTCTACCTCCGGTATATATATGAAGGGTAAGATTTTAAAAGCATATTTTGTCATATTTGTTCAAGGATTTAATTTGAGGTTATATTGCAGGAAGCTAAAGGATGTTAGGAGTATTAGGAGAAGCTTCCCAAAGGAATCGGCCTGCAGAAACTTCAAAGGCAACAACTAAGACTAAGAAGATTAAGCTGGAGCAGCTACCTTATACCTTGAGGTATAACCATAGGGGTCCTGCTATGATTGCAAGCAAGATGGAATCAGATTGGGTTGATGTAATTGATACCAATTTAGGCCCATTCAATTTTGAGGAGTTATACTCATAAACATTCACTGAGGATGTAATAGGGAGGACTGGAAGAATAGTGGAGTCTGGCTTGGCTCACATCACTATATTTCCTCTATCCATCCAATGCCCAGAGTTGATTATGACAGCAATAGGAGCTTATAATCCGGCCGCTAGACAATGCATGGATTCACAGGACAATGTGATCATAGATCTAACTCCTCACATGTTTCAACACATGTTTAGTGTCCCTGATCCAAAGAACCTGGTACAGTTGACTGAGGCATATGCTTTAGGGATATATAGCAAACATAATGAGGCCAACAAGGCTCATTTGAACAAGAAGTGGTTGAGAGCGGAGAAGAAGTCCTTGGCAAAGCTCTCAGATCAACCAAAGAGAGCAGAATTTTACAAAGAGGTATCAGACCTGATAATGATGTTATCTAGAGTCTTTGGGAAGAGGGATGCATTTCATTTCAAGGAATGGATGTTTCCTTTTATTTAGACATTCTTCAATGGCAAGCAACAGTTTGATTGGTCTATGATTGCCTCAGATACCATTCATGATCAGCTAACTAGAATAAGGGAAATTGAGAACTTTTTCATGACTTCTTATGTTGTCTATGCAGCAACCAGAGGAGGTATCTTTCCAGGTTTGAATAGAGTGGGAATATTGGGAGAAGCTAATGGACAAAATAGAGTATGGGATCGTTATGACCAACTATCCCTACAGGTGTCTGAAACATAATTTAGAAGAGTTAATGATGCATTCTTATATGTAGTCATTAACCAACTTAATGGAGATGTCGGATACAGATTGAGCCAAGAAGCCATGGCCTTTATCACGGAATGGGGATGTTGGTATATCCAATACCCCAAGTTCACTTATTTCAGGTTGGCAGGATTTGAGGGTCATTCCCACTTACTTCCAAGGTGTTGCAGCAATAGGATGGTTCTGATGGAGTTTGTCTACCAAGCTCTGGGGGTTAATGCCCGATTTGGTATGAAGCACAAACCAGGTTGTCACAAGTTCCCCATGTAGTTGGGTGAATACAATTACCCACACCTTGCAGGAGCTAAGGTGGTTTGCAGTGAATTGATACATTTAAAGTTGGTCTTGTATACTGCCCGAAAGAACTTTGATCCAAAGAATAAAATGAATGCTTTGTTGGCTTCAGTCTTTGACAAGAATTTCAACCTACTAGAGGACTTCTGGAGTGATCTTCAGGATGAATATGACCTCAAGAAGAGGAACTATGAGAGGTTGCCTATTTCACTCATGGTAGAATTCAGGGTCAAAGATGATATTCCTGATACATTAGTAGATGATGGAGTTGTGTTGGATCCATCATATGAAGCATTGAACATTGGTACCAAAAGTTTGGATCTGATGGATTGGGATGGTGAGGAGACTATCGACATCAAGCAAATAGGGAGACCAGTTTTGGATAGGAGTATCCACTGGGCTATTCTAAGAGCCAAAACTCCTGGGGGTCCATCTCCTAAGAAAGGGAAGGGATACAAGAGAATCAAGAGGAAATTGCCTCTCAAGTAGCCTTTGGAATTCTTCCCTCCTGATATTGAAGAGATTGAGTTGGAAGCTTCGGCTCAAGATGAACTGGAGGCATAGGAGGAGGATGCCCAAACAGGACCTATGGCTTCAACACCAGCAATAGGTGAGTCATCTGCTCAAGTCACTCTTACAAAGCAGCAAAGTAAAGAGATGCCTAAAGGGACTCTTCATGATATTTCTAAATCATTAAAGGGAAAAGGAGTAGAGGTGAAGATCCATGATTTTGGAATGGACTTTGATGAGACCTTGTCAGAGAAGGATGCATAAGAAAATATGCCTCTAGAGGAGGAAACTGAACATGTGCTAATGGAGGAGGATCAATGGGCACTGTTTGAGGAAGCAAAGAGGGCTTCAGATGCTCAAGCACATGCAGAGGCAATGGAGAAACAAAAGGAAATTGATGCTAAGGCACAGGCAGATGCCTTGCTTCAACAACAACAAGCAAAAGCCAAGCGAAGAGCTGATGAAGTGCAAAAACAACAAAGGCAAAAGGAGCAGGAGCTCAAAACTAAGGAAGAAAATGACAAGCTCGAGATGGTGCAAAAGACCCATGAGCTTGAAGAGGAAAAATCCAAGCAACAGAGAGAAAGAGAAGCCCTTGGGGCTAAATTGAAACTAGTTGAGGAATCCTACAAGAAAAGGGAGGAGGCAGAGTGCATACAAAAAGAGAAAGATGCTGAGGAGCTTGCCAAGAAGCTAAAAAAGGAAAAGGAAGCCTCAGATAGACTCAAAGTTTTGAAAGAAGAGAGGAACAAGTTTCTTGAGGAGAAGAGATTAGAAGAGGAAAAAATGAAAAAGACACAAGAAGACAAGAGGGTGCAAGAGCAGAATGATAAAAAAGAACTTGAAAAGCTTGCACGAGAGAATGTAGAGCAAGAACAACAAAATGTACAAAAGGTTGATTCTCAACCTAAGGTTAATGTGCTACAACCCTCTACAACTGTTGCTTCTTCTTCAGCTGTAATGGCCACTACTCCAAGTGCTCCCACTTGGCTAAAACTTGATTTGCAAAAGAGGCCAGTAACATCCTCACAACCTCTTAATTGGGATGATATGATGAAGGATATTGAAAAAGAAAGGCCCAAGAAGAAGGCTAAAATCCTACATTCCACCAAACTTACTGAAGGAGGAGAAATTATTGTTGAATGTGCAATACCAGTGGTGGACAAGGATGTGGGGGATATGCAGCTAACTAATTACCAGTTGGGCATGGTTAATTTGGGAAGACCCACCATAGATCAACAAATGAACCTGATTTATGTGGTAGCATCATCCACCAAATCAAGAATGAGGAAGGATAAATAGAGAAAGGATGAGCTTAAGGCTCAACTGGATCAATTGCATACTTTCTTGAAGAATGTTTCTGCTCTGAGGTCACACCAAATTGCCACCGTTGAGACACCAATTTTTCTTAGCAAGAAAGAGGTGGATGATTTGATGCAGATAAGGAGTAAGGTGGAGATGTTAGATAGATGGAATGACAGGTTAAATCAGGAAATAGGTGAGGTGTTGGGAAACAATTTTGAGATTCGCAAGATAACATTGGAGTTAATAGAGGAGATGAATCAACATGCAAAAGAATTGGGAGAACAAGAGGAGGAGTATAGAGGGTATACCCAGAAGATGAAAGAGATTAATAAATTTTCAAAATCCACTCTTCTAGAGCAGTCAATCCTTGAAGAGGATATAATAGATTTCTTGGAAAAGACCTCCAACATAATCCGGTTTAGATCTGACTTTTTGTATAAACACAAGAGTGAAGTTCAAGATTCTAGCAAGGATCTAAATGAACAGCTTGATGAGTTAGAGGCGGTTATTGCTATTATAGTAAATGTTGATATACCGATAAAGGAAGGCCTACCTTTAATTCAATTAAAAGAGAAATGGGATGATAGACTTAAGGAGGTTGTGCAAAAGGGAGATGATGGAGAGGATCTGCTATTGGACCAGTTAATGGATATCAAAGAAGAGGTGAGGGTTGCTAGAAGGGAGTTGACAAAGTTAAAAGACATGAGAGAGTTTGCTGTTGTTGAACTGAAGAGGATCAAGTTTGAAGATAGTTGGATTGATGGGCCAGATTCAAATATGCTTCAACAAGTCTTCTCTAGTTACGATGAGTACACTTTAGATCAAACTCCGCATACATGACTGACAGTCCCATGGCCGCATGCATAACTAACAGTTCTATGAGCGCATGGCTTTCTTTTCTCCTCTATTTTCTTCTCTCCAGTTTAACTAGATGATCAATGTGGGAACTGGAGATCAATTGATCTAAGTTTCCAAGAAAATTTAAGTTCTAGAAAAAATGGATCTCGACTTTAGTTAGGGAGGACTTCATATTTTTGTACATCTATATATACCCATAGAATACCATAATGTAAAGGTCGGCTAATAAGAATAGAATTGGCCACCTGATAGTAGGAGATAGAAGTTTTATAGCTTTACAAAGATACTTTGTTATTTTTTTGGTTACAATTGAATACAAAATACAGGTTTTTACGGAATATGGTGTTGGAATTGAGTTTATTTGATAAAGTTAATGGATAGTCTATTTGTATGCTAGTGATTGTGCTAAAGCATAAGTGTTTCTTATATGATGAAAATCATTAGAAGGAACCAGATTTGAAGATTATTTCGTCAAATTATCTGTGGATTGAATTATTGAATGTCTGTTGATCTATGATTTTGGCAATGAATGAGAGTTTGTTCTTTTGAATCTTTTGGGTATTATGATATGTGATTGTGATGGTTAAATTAAACACCATAGATGCATGCAATAGTATGGATTGTTCTATAAATTGCATTATATTATGGTTTTCTTGATCTGTTGGAAAAGCATTCGTTGTTGAAGATATATGTCTGGTTATTAGATAAGTTTTATTCATGTTTCACTGATGTACGCCCCGATCTATCTTTTTCTTTTATTTAAAACCCTCTTTTCATTAAGAACAGTCCAATGAATCAGTCATTGCTTGCATTCCTTATTACCAGCACAAGACCCTTGAATATTACAGTTGCATGGACCACTTGAGTGACACCAGATAGTTGAGAACCAACTACCAAGACCTTGGGAGTTAGGCTACTATATGTTGTCTTTCTTTTTCAGGAGAAATAGAGTAGAAATATTTTGTTTAACGTTGTTTGTGTCATTTTCACCTTCAACAATAAGGTTTTAACATTTGTACATCAAAAACTCAGAAAAGTCAAATACAAGAGAAAATATGTCATTATTTCTCTGCATGGTGTTGTTTTATTAAGATAGCATGTTATTGAATAATTGATCTAATAGCTGATTTTTGTATGAATGCAAGTATTCTTGTATATTCCACACCTTCCAAAGGTTATAAATAAAGGGAAACCTCTCCTGATGATTTTAACAAAAAGTATAGGATGTTGCAATTACATGAAGTATGTACACTGGGAAAGCTTTTGTGACCTTCCCTTATGACATGTTCATTGCCATGACACTCAACCCTACTTGTAATGTTATCAAATTTCTAGAACAACCTCATACCAGTTAGAAGGCTAATTTAAATCATCAATGATAAAATAATAATAACAATAAATAAAGAGCTTGCCACCAAAATGATCATTAATCAAGAAGAGAAAAAAGCTAAGACTAAAATTTAGTACTAGAGGTTGAAAAGTTGTTCTCAACTAATATGCCATCTGGAAAACACTGCCAAAAAAATTCAAGGCGAGGTCGGTCAACTGCATCTTTCATAGCATCAGTTACAACAACAGTTACAAGTACTGAGAACAAAAGCCCTGTCATAGACTTAGATCAAGAATTTCAATTTATCAGTAGCTGTCCTAAATCAACTAAAATAAAAAACCATTTATACAAAGACATAATGCAAATCAAATAAGAATGTTACCTAGAATAGCATGGTGTAACTCATTAATATTTTTGTGAAAAAAATAGTAGATGCAAATTAAAATGGATGGTACAACTAATGCAAGTATTTGATAACAGTTAACACCCTTCTTGAGCACTCGATATGTTTGTAACCTTAATTGATATTCTTGTACCAAAAGAGAAAACTCATATAACACTTTGGCATGACCATATAAGAACAAAAAACAAACAAAATATCATAACTCTGCATCTTCTCTTTCATGCCCACCATGTTACAATTTTTCTATTTTTTTTTAGTTTTTACCTAAACCTCTAGATAATACAAAGTACAAACAACCCTTTAAAAGAAAATACAACAAACATTCAAGTGGCCTGAGAATTGAAAAAAAAAGATCAGCTGGTGACTTCTTCCTATATTTTAGATTCTTTTTGCTTCCTTAAACTGAACATCATATACAACAACAAACAATATTAGACAATAGATTATGCACCATAAAAATATAATCCTTTAATACAGTAGAAATTCAGAGGGATTTTCAATATATTCACAAGAAAAAAATTAAAATCAACTTTGTACAACACAATTGCATGTATCAGAACCACTGAGTAGAGAGATAATGAAGCATTCTCCAGCTCTTATTACAACAAGAGATCATAACCTACGAAATCCTCCAACAACTATAAATGCAAGGCCATGCCCAACTAACTTATGCCTCAAAATGCCCTGGCATTACAAAAGCATTGTTAACATACAAAAACAACAGGTTGAAAGTTCATATCTCTAAGAAGAAATCAATATAAGAAAATCAATCATCACATATAATGCATGAGTGTGAATAATCAACACTAGATTACCTCACCACCAAATATCCCAGGACGAGCTCTCCTACTGAGCACAGTTGTTATCATCACATCATTAAGTGAGAAAATGAATGCATTTGGTTGCAGTGATCATTACACAAATTCAGTTTCAAAAAACAAGCATAACAACCTAAAATGAATCAAAACATCCAACTTAAGATCAACTTGCTGTCAGAACATAAATAAAAGTTATCTAACAAATAATTTCTCCATTGAAAGTGGCTAGGTCAATCTAGAAAAGTTTCCACAAATTAGAAATTAAAGGTTATTCATTGCTAATAGAATTCAACTTAGATCTAAGAAAAAATAAGCATTCTCATGCATCTCCATGGAGTTGGTATTCATGTCATCATATTGTTTTACAACTATTACTCAAGTCCTCAAAATAGGATTTCATACATAATAAATAATATTTTATTCTCTTGCTAACCAATAGAATTGGAACACGCACTAAATGCGCACAACCAAAATGTAGAGAACATGTTGTTGAACTCAAAATGATAGTGAGCATGTGGACGCCAAATCAAAGTGAAAGCAAAGGTATTATTTATCCTAGAACATTTTAGCATATAAATAGATAATAATAAATGTCAGTATAGGTAAAGAAATGTGAAACAATACCAATATTGATGGGATGTAGACAACCTAGAGAAAAGCTAGATTTAACAGATGTACAAAATAAGCATTTAAATATTTTTTGCTGTTAATTTCTAGTTTCAACATGAGAGTTTTGCATATAAACATTGCAAGGATTCCATCTTGGTTTGGTGTTATAAGTTCTACTTCATGTTTTTTATATATAGAATATTTACCAAAAATTATCTATATTAAAGATAAAAGAGTGTGAGAAAGGACAAACCCTATGACTTGGACATCAAGCATCTGACCATGAAATTTTCCCAAGAGCTCCACAACAACACCCACATATGTATATACACCTTTGTCATATAGCTTAAGGACATCTACAATAGATAGGCACAAAATGAATTTGGTGGAAAGGCTTTAAAAACTTTCAAGCAAATACAGTTCACAGGTGTCAAGACAAATTCCACAACCTTTGCCAACATCCTCCTTGCTTGTGCCAAAATGGGAGCTTTGAAATGATGCATAAACAATACACAGTAGTATCCCTATAAGAAATGTGGTATATGGATTGCAATATTGTAGGATATGCACAAAATGGATTTGTTGAAAAGGATTTAAAAACTTTAAAGCAAATGCAATTGGCAGGTGTAAATCCAAATTCCACAACCTTTGCCAGCATACTCCCTTCCTGTAATAAAATGTTAGGCTTTGGATAGGGTATGTACATCCAACAAAGCATAACAAAAGGTGGATTTCTGTCAGATATTATGGTTGGAAATGCTCTGGTAGATATGCATGAAAAATGTGGAAGCACAAGCAAGGCACATGAACTATTTGAAAGAATGCCTCAAAGAGATGTCATCTCATGGAATGCAATGATTGTAGGTTTTGCAAAAAATTGTTTGTTGAAAAGGATTTTGAAACTTTCAAATGGATGCAATTGGTAGGTATAAAGCCAATTTTTTTGCCAGAGTCCTCCCTGCCTGTGCCAAAATGGGAGATTTGGGACGGGCTATGAACATGCACCAAAGCATATTGGTAGGGGAATTTTTGTTAGATGTTATAGTTGGATATGCTCTGGTAGACATATATGCAAGATGTGGAATCGTAGACAAAACACCTGAATTGTTTGACAAAATGCCTCAAAGAAATGTCATCTCATGGAATGAAATGATTGATTGCAGAATGTGCACAAAATGGATTTTGCAAGGAACCTCTCAAAATATTTGAATTAATGAAGCACTCTAGAACACATCCTAACATTCTATTTTCAATGGAATTAGGGAGGTTATTTAAACTTTTACACCCTTCTATGTTCAAGTGTTGCAGTTGTGACAGGTTGCCAATGAATCAAGGAGGCTATTTAAATATATACACCCTACCATGTTCAAGTGTTGCAATTGTGACAGGTTGCCAATGGAATCAAGGAGCTTATTTAAACATCCCCACCCTTCTATGTTCAAGTGTTACAGCTATGACAAGTTGCCAAATGAATCAGGGAGCTTATTTAAACGTCCACACCCTTCTATGTTCAAGTGTTGCAGCTGTGATAGGTTGCCAATAGAATTAGGGGGTTATTTAAACTTTTACACATTTCTATGTTCAAGTGCTACAACCGTGACAGGTTGCTAATGGAATGAGGGAGGTTATTTAAATCTATACACCCTACCATGTTCAAGTGTTGCAGTTGTGATAGGTTTCCAATGGAATTAGGAAGGTTATTTAAACGTTCACAACCTTCTATGTTCAAGGTTGTAGTTGTGACAGGTTGCCAATGGAATCAAGGAGGTTATTTAAACCATGACAATATTTTAGTTTCGAATGTT
The DNA here is from genome assembly GCA_007115665.2 of Sequoiadendron giganteum. Classification (NCBI taxonomy): domain Eukaryota; kingdom Viridiplantae; phylum Streptophyta; class Pinopsida; order Cupressales; family Cupressaceae; genus Sequoiadendron; species Sequoiadendron giganteum. Next base: position 386,827,948 of record CM021106.1, on the reverse strand, counting down.
GCAGCTGCAATAGATTGTCAATAGAATCAAGGAGGTTATTTAAACCTTTGAAACTTCCTATTATTTTCAAGTGCTACATTTGTGATAGGTTGACAATGGAATCAAGGAGGTTATTTAAACCTCTACAACTTACTATTTTCAAGTACTGTAGACGTGACAGGTTGCTAGTAGAATAAGGAAGGTTATTTAAACCTCTACAATCTTCTATCATCAAGTGTTGCAACTGCGACAGGTTGCCAATAGAATAAAGGAGGTTATTTAAACTTTTAAACCCTTCTATGCTCAAGTGTTGCAGCTATGACAGGTTGCTGATGGAATCAGGGAGCTTATTTAAACCTCCACACTCTATTATATTCAAGTGTTGCAGCTATGACAGGTTTCCAATTACGGCCAAAATGAAAATTATGGCCAAGATCCTAATACTGAACACATTTAGGTTTTAACATGCATCCTTGAAAATTACAGAAGATCTTAATATTGAGCATATTTAGGTTTTAATATTAGGGCATCCTTTACCTGTAGATTTTGCTGCTTTCCCTGCCGCTATTGGTTTCGTCTCCTCCAAACTCTTCCTCGCTGGTTTTGACCTTTCACTTCTCTGATTTGGCGAGTTGTAGCCTGAAAATAAGGTTTTGACCAAGGGTTTAGAGTATGTTTATTAAAATTAAAATTACTAGCGGTAAACTAAAAATTATGGCACCCATTATGTAATTTTTTTTTGAAATGGAATATTAATAATATAATATAATATAAATATAGTATTATATTATATAATTGTTACCAGATTTTCACTTATAGCTCAATCAGGTGGAGCTTGTTGGTTTTAAACTGAGAAAAGGTACATTTTAAATCTTTCATTCATTACATTCAATTGCATAAATGAAATAGTCCAAAAAGATTCCATTTTACAAATTACTGCATCTATACATATGCATGTAACATAGGAAGGATTTTTTTACAAGTCTTTTCTAAATAACGAGATATCTTTATTGAATGTAAAAATGCACATTATCTCACACAAGCCATGAGATTGACTTAACTTATTGAATACAGATAAAGAAATGAATATATATGAATAAGTAAAAGAAGTGTGCATATAAAGAAGGTATTGGTCATTGCCTGAGAATGAATGGTTCTGGTTGCGTTGTTTTTCCTTGCTGCTACATCAAGCTACTTGTGTCCTTCCTAGCTCTGTACCGCTCCTAGTTCCTGCATTTGATATAAGCAATGGTGTTAGAGAAATGCTCTAAGCAATGAAAAGTTTCTAACTTTACATACACAAATACCTATGCATATAAACTGATTTCAATCTGCATTAAACAAGCATGCAAATCCTAGATGTCCTAGGAAACCATTGAATTCATCAAAAACATATAGGATATGCATCTATTCACTAACATGTTTGCTTCATGTGCAAATACAAGTGAAATTATGCTTCTGATTTGATTTATTTAACAAACAACATGTGGGTTAAAATGTGGCTCCCACAAGGGTTGAGCCCAACATGTTGTCATGTTGGCATAAGTCAGTTGCCTCTATATTGTATTCATTTAGCTACAAGTGCAGTTCCATTCTATTGGATGAATGTTCGGTGACTTTAAGGACCTTGGAGCTGGCAATTCCATCCTTATTATTATCCAACTTTTCCAGACACAACCAAAGCTGTAGAGTGGGGATCAAATAGACAAAAACTCAAAATGTTTCTACTTAGATCAAGATTCAGTAAACAAGATTACTATCAAGCAGCAACAATCTACCCTTATGTCAAAACATATGAAGATGTTGATGTTGTGTATGGCTCAGAGGCAAAATTAAAGGGCAAAATTGAATATCTTATACAAACAAAAAAGGTAGGTCAAATAAGAGTTGGAATAGGTTTTTGCGAGGAGTTTAGCAATGATAATGAAGTTTAATAGTGGCAATAAGGGTTCATTTCAATCCTTCTGTTTTCAAAAATTCTAGAGTCATCAGTCAAGTAACTATGATGAGAGGAAAAATATGAAAGTGACTATAATAAGCATAGTGAAGTATGAATTGGGTCAGAATAAAGTGAGTTTGAGATCTGAATACTCTAGAATAAGGAAAGTGCAGTCATGAAGTCTTATGAGAGCATTATATACATGTTCACATAACGATACATCGTGACAGTCCTAAATTGAGTGATGTCATTCATCCAGTAAATTATCCCATAGAAAATGGTAGAGCTAAAAGTTACATCTTATGTCAATAATGCAAAGACAACAAATGAAGGCAAAACTTCCATGGCAAGATCATGACAACTAATAGTAATCATGATAATATTGCAAAAGGTAGTATTATTAGTAGTATATGTGAGCTTTCTAGAGTTGTCACTGAAAATAAGACAATAGTAATGACAGATTCATGAAAGGACTGATCAAACCAAGATCGAGGAGCATGTCATAGTAAGGGTCACATTGTTATTATCTGGAGTGAATTAAAATCACTATCATAAAAGAGAAATACAGAGCTATAGGAAACATGCATGATGTTGTAGTCATCTCAAGAAAGAGATAAAGTACCTACTAGGTGCCATGAACAAAGATAAATGACAAACATGAGGGTCTGTCAGACAAAAGCTATAGGGGTACCATGGTAAAGAAAGGGTGGTGTTCCTAAAGGAATGGAAAATATGCGTAGAGCTTTGAGTATACCTGTATTATGCAATGGCATGGAATCATTTAGCAAACCATTTTCTTTGTAGGGCAACATTTTCTTTAAGGAAAAATATTCAAGAAGATTTCAATGGATACAAAGGAGCCTTATTACACCTTGTAACAACATAAACATAGCATGTCAAATATGAAAGTAATTGTTTGTCAAAATGCCTAGGAGAAATATTATCTCATGGAATGCAATGATTGCAAGAGTAGACAAAATGGGTTTTGTAAGGATGCTCTCCAAACCTTTAAATTAATGAAGCACTTTGGAACATATCCTAACATTGTAAGCATTGATTGTGTTCTATTTTGCATGCGGTCATGGAGGAGGTTTATTGAATGAGGTTTGTGCATACTTCAATCACATGATGACCCTTATTGCATCACACCTGCGGTTGATCATTGCGATCGCCATTACATGAAAACGAATCAGAGATACCCATATAGATGAATCTTCAGAATAATGAAGAATCTTATAGAAATACAAGGGAAAAGATGCATGATGATACCCAGGGTGGGTACTGAAGCTCTCATGAGGAAAAACCCTAGTTGAAGGAATGAAAGGGGCCAGGTTACAAAATAGAGTTTTCTCTGTATTTTTTGCAAGATGCGAGCAATGGGAGCTCGTCCATTGATTAAATAAAGCCTGTTGATACCCGCAAATAGTATTGGGTGTCGTGGCCATGCATACTAAAATGAAATTTTGCATATAAAATATAGGAAGGAAAGGCTTGCCTTGCTTTTTCCTACAATTATTTCAATATAGTCCAGGAAATCATTATAAAATGGTGAAAATAGATGTGACATATACAAAATGATAAAGTAATGGTCATGAACAACTATGAATTTCTAATCCTTCTTCAAAAAATTAGACACAAAAGGGCTCAAATAAATAGCTTTATTGCTCGATCGGGAAAAACTTACCAGACACAATCTCAATGTGTAGATGATCCATGCGAATCACTATTCCAGGAAATCTCCAGCAAAACCCTCATATGGAGTTGTGGCGGTGTTGTCCCCAGAAACTTTGTGGTAATGCATTTGCATTTTTTTTTCTCAGCACTTTATTTTCTTATGGGTTTTTTACCCTAATATGGTCGATGGGAAAAATTTGCATTTTTGCCTTGTTTTTAAAATACATGAAGTCAAAATATATTTTGAGGGCTAAGACTTGTATCTTATGCCTTAGAGTTAAATTAAATTACTCATGCCATGTAATGGATCTTATGACCTTTTTGTATTTATGATGATTTCCTATGGCCAAAATCATGGGCCTTTGTAAATTTTTGCACTTTTAGAAATTGTAAAATATTTACCTAAGGTGATGATCTATAAATCACTTTGGGTAAATATTATTTTAATGCAAAATTTAATACTTAGGAAGTTACCAAGGTATGTCAAGGAGAGGAGATGAGGTTTGATTTCACTTTATGATCTTGTAGAGCATTTAGGGAAGGTTATTTTGCAGTTGGCAAACATATGCCAAGGATGTAGGAGTGATTCATCATCTTGTTGGAACATTTGGAGAGAATATAAGATTTTTGATCAAGTTAAGAGATTTTGGAGGGTTGTTTCATGTTTCATCATGTTGGACCAAGTCATGTTTGACTTTTTCATTCATTGGGAGCTCATTTGGAGGAGATTCAGGTGCTAGATTTTAGGCTTATTGAGTGCATCCGACCTAGGTTTTTTTGGGATCTACTTAGTCACTTTTGTAATGGGATTGAGTTAGTTTTGGATATGCATTTATGTACTTAGTGACTTTTTAGTCCTTTGATAGAATTTTGCAGGTTTTTGTAACTCATTTTTGGAGTATGGAATACAGTTCAAACCTTGGATATCATTGACTTTGAGGCTTTGCCTTTTAATTCCTTGTATTATTGTGTGTATTTGGTTGATGGATCAAGTTATTTTGAAAAATATTGTTTATTCCTTGATAATTTTGTCTCAGTTTTAACACCTTTATGCAAGAGTATGATACTGCAAGTTATAGATCCTGTCAAACATTGAAAATAGCCTCTAGCTGTGAAATTGTCATTCCTCCTAGAATTTTAAACATTCCGACCCTTCTGTGAAACACTTATACAGGTTATGCAACAATTAATTGTGAAATATATAACTTTGTCATTGTAGTTAAGTGTTGAGTTTTCTAAATTTCATAGTCCTGATTTAGTTAGGTGTATCACCATAAAAGTAGTTTTTAACCATTTTTAGCTTTATTATAATCCTTCTCCTTTCCCCCCTCAAGAATTAGTAGTATAGGTGATAACCAGCTAGGAAGTCGACCTTCTTCGGAGGTTGACCTCTACCTACAAGTAGTCCCACAACTTTAGAGGTCTTCCCATGTTTTCTCTGAAAAGCTAAGTCATGCAACTTAACTTGTCAAATCTTGCAACTTAGCTAGGGTGCAATTTCAATAGATAACAATAATATTATTTTTTTATAATATATATACTATTTAATATAATATTATATAATATTTAATATAACATAATATAATAATATAATATAAATATTATTAATATAATATAATATAAATATTATTAATATAATATAATATAATATTATTAATATAAATATTATTGATATAATATAATATAAATTTTATATTATATTATAATATAATATAAATTATATTATATTATAGTATTATTGTTACCTGATTTGGCTTCCAACTAAATCAGGTAGATTTATGATTGTGTTTGCATTTAAACAAAAAAAGATACATATCACTTTTCTGCTAGATTTCATTCATGTGCATAAGGGAGATTGTCAAAAAGATTGCATTGTTACAGTTGTGCAACTGCATACAATAAGAAAGAGAGCCAACATTTATTGCAAATGTAATCTTTATTGATGATCATAAGTGTTTAATGTTCCTCACAAGCCGAGGGACTGACTATTCTAATGCTTATAAAGAAAAGACTACATGCTTATAGATAAAAGAAAGAAATGCACATAAAATGAAGAGGAATGCGTCATTGTCCGGAATGATGAATCTCGTTGGCCTTGTCCTATATCATCTTAGTCTTTCCTGCTTGTCTTGCTTCTATTTAACGCTTTCCTTGTTGCTCCTAGGTTCCCTGCATTTGAAAATGAAGCGTTGTTAGAGCAATGAAAGGGTCACTAATCAGAATATGTGCAAAACATCCATAAACATGTAATCTGATGTCCATAAGTATTAAAATAGACAACATACTGTAGGTGTCCAAGAAAACAAAAAGGAGTTATCAAACACACTTATAATATGCTTTGTTTATCTAACTTGTTTTTTCCTTGTGCAGATATAAGACAAATCCTTGTTACTATTTTGGTTCAACTGATTACAACAAGTAGAGTAAAATGTGGCTCCCACGAGGGTTGAGCCCAACATGCTGCCCTCATGTGTTTTAGGAGGGATAGGAAATTTTAACAACTTGATCGAATCAATGATAGACCTATTCTTGATGCATTAAATAAATATGGAATCATACTAGTTGATCAACTTTAATTATCAGATTCAAAAGATGCAACTAAACAATATGAATTATTAAGAATTTTACTCTTCATATTTTCACAATGAATCAAATAGTAGGCTGCTTGGAGTTATTGCTCTATTGGATATGTCTTTCAATCTTCTTAAGTGGATCCAAAGTCCATTTTAATAATGATATGAGTTGGATTTCATTGTCATCATTTTCAAGAAGCCAATAAAGAAAGGAATAAGACAAGGATGACAATCATTCAAAGATGAAACAGGTTGTCTCTTCCCAAGAAATAGATGATTTCTGTGGTGATACTGAAAATGCACAATAGAATTAGCACATGGAACCCAATAAACCAGACATGGAACAAAAATCAAATGGTGTAGAAGTTCATGCCTTTGACAAGAGGAATATGAAGACTGAAATGCAGATGCATCAAGTTCAATTATGCTCTCATTAATACATTGATAAAGATGCAATTGAGTGTTGATCAAGTTACATTGAAAAACATGCAATTGAGTGCTAATCAAGCTACCTTGTCAATGATGCTATGAAGAGGTCACATGACATGAGTAATGAAGGATACAGTCATACTGAAGATAAATGAACATTTTAAGAAAATAATGTTGGCTAATATAATGCATAATTTTCCTTCATTTTAGCCTATTTTCACAGAAGACAAGTATTAAAAGTTTAAACAATAAATTAAGTAAGGTTATGAATGAACAAAACTATTTTTTACTATTTAACAACAAAATTTGGAAAGATTTATAGCAGAAAGTAAACAACAATTAAAGCCAATTGTAGAAAAGGACCCAATAAGCCAAGTGGTCCCAAAAAAAGTACTGCAATATCTCGAATCCCAATGCCATTGATGACCTTTTTAACAGTAAATTGCAGTGGGGGTCCCAATGAACAAAATAAATTTTTACATAACAATATTCACAAAGATTTATAGCACAAAATAAACAACGGATAAAACCACTTGTACAACAGAACCCAATAAGCCAAGAGGTCACCACACTATAATTCATTATCTCGATTCCCAATGACATAAGTAATGTTGAATGCATATTATTCTTCACACTATAGTCCAATAGTCGTGCAGGCTAACTTCATCACCATGTAGTGATTGATTGAAATATCGTAGGACCTTCATTTTTTTTTTTTGAAATGTGGACTAGCCTCTTATCTATCTATAACTAAGGTTTGGAGGTGTGACTCATCATGCAACTTGCCACATCAACACATCTACTAAGAAGTGTCCAAAATTTGACTTTTTAAAGATTCGACCAAATCTTAATCATGGTACCCTTAGTAGTCGAACACAAAAATATTATTTGTCGTTTATAGAATATCATATTTTTATTTAAAATAAAACTTATATGCAACTTCAATGTACCAAATACCTATTGGTAACCATAAATCTTTTTTATCGCTAGCTTTTATATTGAACACAAATGGACCAATAATTGAACACATAAAAACTATTTGTTGTTATAAAAACAACACATAATTATTTAAATTACAACTTATATCAAACATAAATGGACCAATAGTTGAACACTAATTTTTTTTGAAATTCCTTCACATTTATTGAAAAAATACACGGTATTTATTGTGCTCACCTTTTATATTTGTGATAGGACAAACTATTAATATTAAATACTCCAATGCTTGTACATTGCTACCCCAATAATTGTACACATAAGAACAATATTTGTTCACTATATAACAATACTTGTTTAAATGAGTGTCTTATTTTATCAAATGAGCATTTAATTTTATAAATGATACACTTATAGTGGATAATTTAGATATTTTATTTGAGACAAAAAAATATTTATTTCACTTGTTCATGAATGTATTTATGTTTTTTTTACTTGAACAACTATTGGTCTCATAATGTCACATATTTAGTAATATTTTGATTAATATGTGAAATGATTATATACAAGATATAATATTAATTCATTCTAGTATTGATATGAATAATCACAATTGACTGTACGACTATTGGACCCCGCACGACTACTAGCCCCTTGAATAAGCTCATTATAAGTCCAAAGATATTTTGAAATATTAAATCGAACGTGAGCTTACTTCAATGTAACTTTTGCTTTCAACTGTAACCTTGTCATTTGTAGCATCACGGTGTGGAAGCCCCAGATCAAAATATTTGATATCTAGCTCTAGAAATGGAAAAATAAGTTGAAAAGCACAAAGATCAAGACAATTTAAGAACCAGAGGGATAAATTGAAAGAGAAAAATAAGAACAAGCTCGTACAATCTACATTACAGAATTGACATATTTACAACCCAAAAAACCCAAATCAAAATGAAATTTGAAAATTCAATAAGAGAAAGATTAAGAAAAGAAGAGAGCCTACCCATCTATTGCCCTATCACAACTATATACAAAGCACTAAATTGAAAGAGTAAATTCAAAAATAACTCATACTGCAAAACTGGCAGATTTACAACCCAAAGACCAGGAAAAAACTATATTTTGAAGTTGAATTAAAACAAAGACTAAAAATAATAACACCTACTCATGGATTGACATTTGGCAACTGTACCTAGTGATAAGCGAGGACATCTTGTCTTATAAATCAGAGAAACTTGTAGTAGAAATCTTAGAATGAATGAATGATTTTTAATGACATCCAAGAGACCATCATTCTATGAAAACAAAGTCTAATCTGATCAAACTCTTAAATCGGTAAGTACAAATTAAAAAAAAATTAAATTAAATTAAAGACCTTACCTTTTCCTTGATCATTGTCCAAATAACCCTAGTCATCTCATCCCCTCCCCTGTAAGCATGAAAACAAAAGATCTGAACTCAGCAACTCAACAAAGTGATTGAAAACCATGAAATACCTAATGAACCAAACAAAATTACTAATCTAAACCAAGATATTATATTGAATCAAATTCTAGTTTAAAAAACGAAAAAAACATAAATATTTCACATAGAAAAATTCAATCCCCCACCAATAACACTGAAATGATTCAATCTAATACTCATCTGCCATCTCGACGATGGGATTTGCGACCTTGATCTTTTCAAATCCCATTGTTACACTTAAAATCCAAAACCTAGAACAAAATTACTCCTTACAGAAAAAATTTAAGCACAATCGCCTCTATACAACACAAAATGAGGTAAAAATACAGATTGTTTTATATCTGAACCGATCCGACGAACTATCAGATCGATTAAAAAAACAGATATTCAAATGCAACTGAACGACACCAAAAATGCGGAAGGTTTAACAAACTAGAGAACAATGGTGAGTAGGTAGCATTGCATCTTATAGTAGACGACAAACAGAAAATGCTTGGCTGCTAGAAGTCGTTTGGTCACATGGAGTAGTTGGGAACCCGAATAGTTAAACCGTCAGGTAGTCATACACCAGACTGACCGGTAAAGGCCTTCAACCTAACGTTATTGGTCGGTCAATGTGTGTAACCATCATTGAGTAGGATTTGTTATTATTTTTCTAGATTGAAATAATTGTTGTGATACCTACCCATGACATCTTATGAAGACCTAGGGCAATGAGATGTGATAATCAAAATCCTTTATGATAGGAATCTAGTGTGGACGAGTTAAAAAGATAAAAGCCTTTCATTAAATTTGAGATAACGAGTTTGAGTTGGAGTGGACATAAAAATTAAATGTGAATTTTAAATGAATTAAATATAATATTTAGTTGATTAGGAGATGGAAAAATATATTAATAGTTAGCTAAAATGATGTATCGTTATGTTGAAATTTTAGACTTTAATCAAAATAGTTGTGCATCAATTTTAACAAAAGGTGTGAAATCTAGAATAGTAAGTACAAGACATGAACTAGTCTTTTTGAGCTTTTCATATCAAGCTTCAATGAATAGACTAATCCATGCAACTTATCAATGAGCTTATCAATCTTTGGAATAAGATATCTATGTGTAATGGTTTTTTGGTCAATGCTTCATAGTCAATCCACATCCTCATTGTGTCATCCTTCTTCACAAGAAATGTTAATGATGCAAATGGATGAGAACTAGGTTTGTTGTGGCTCATCTCTAATAATTATAGGGTGGCTTTATTTATCTCTTATTTGTATATATGGATGGTGGTAAGGGGCAATCAAAATAGGCTTATAGCTTGGGGGTGTATGTCATAACCCTTCATGCTAGTACTTTAAAAACTTTATAATAGTTAATTCTTATATATATATAATGATAATTAATTTTAAAATAATAAATTATTAAATTACATAAATAATTTATTAGAATTAAACCAAAACTATAAAAGTATTATAATTTAAAATAAAATAAATTAAAATAAAGATAACAATTATTTTAGATTTTATATAAGAGAATTTTTTTTCTTTTAGTTTATCCTCATGATGATTATCAAAGAACAAGCTTTCATAATTCTAAGGAATTTACAGAATGGGAAAGAGATGAGTTTCCATGAAGTATATCTATACCATGAATGGCATCAAATTATGTAGCAAATCATTTTTCCCATGGACTTTTGTTTTAAATACAGTGAATACCAAAAATATGAAGTGGTATCTATGTTTTCGAGGCCGAGGCTGGAAGGAATCATTTTCTTCATGAAGTGAAGAGACCCACTTTGGGTTTTGTTTTGAAATGCAGAATACAAAAAATAGTGAAGTGTTTTCTTCCATGATGTGCAAAATGATATTTTTCTGAAGAAATGCAAGAACCCATTTGGGGTTTGTTCATAACTTCAAATATAGAGAAAAAGCAACAAAAGTATATCAAAACCCTAGCCACTTCTTCATGGCTGCGGCCCAACAATCTTTTCTTCGAAAGTATATCACAAACCCATCTGGGGTTCATTAATTCAACTTCAAATATAGAGAGAAAAGATAAACTTACTTCATTTTGACAATGGTTAGGCTCGAAATGAGATCTATTTTCTAAAAAACCAGAAGATGGGGTCGACTTGGAGCTTACCTGAGCTATGTTTTGCTCATTTTCTTTGAATATGCAATTTTTATGCCAGATTGCTTCCATTATTAGTTTTAGAGGATCACAATCATGGCAGCTATGAGTAGAATGAATAACCACAAAAGATAAAGCAATAAAAAAATGATCAGAAATATGCTTATGGTCATGACCATGATCCATGAAATGGCTTGCAAATGGTGAAAAAAGCCAGTTTTTGTTCAAAAAACACAATTACCTCTTTGTTTCCAGTAGAAATCATAGATAATTTGTCAAGAATCGGTCAAGGAAGACCATCTACAGTGCTACACCTGAAACCCCATGGCGACAACATTTCCTCCAAAATGCTCGATGCAAAAATGAGGTGTTTTTGCTTTTTCCCATTGTTTTGACTTTAGGGTTGGAAACCCTATGGAGGTTGACCAAGGTATTTTTACCTTGTGTTTTAAAAAATGCAAGCATAATTTAATGTGCTATGTGGGCTTAGAGATGGAGTTTTATGCCTTAGGCAATTTTGCCTTGTGTGACATTTTCAAACTTAAGCATTTTTTGCCTTGTATTCATTTGAAAGACCATGTGCCTTAGTAAATCTTTTGCCTCTTTGAAATATGCCTTCCAAATACTTTGGAGTTTCCTTTTGCTCACATGGGTCGAATTATTGGTCTTTTATTTTCCTTTGAAAATCAGAGCTTTGACCAAGTGATAATCATAAGCCACTTATGGCTTTGGAAATGTAGAAATGATGTGTGAGCTAAATTCAATGCCTGAAAGAGGTCTCATGTTGCTCCAAATTTGCTGAGTTTCCACAACTTGGTAGGGGTGCAAATTTGGATAGTTAACAATTATATAATATTATAATATTATATAATATAAATCATATTATATATATTATAATATTATATATATTATAATATTATAATATATTATAATATAAATATTATTATTATAATCTAATATAATAATATTATATACATGACTTAATATAATCTATATATAGATTCTATTAAATAGAGGACTTAATATTATATAGATGATAGATAATTCGTGAATCAACTTCATCCACAAAGAAGGGAGCTATAAGTAATAAGTAATGAAACTCTGAATTTCATTGAGAGTTTGATCCTAGCTTAGGATGAATGTTGGCGGCATGCTTAACACATGCAAGTCGGACAAGAAGTGGTGTTTCCAGTGGTGAACAAGTGAGTAATGCATAAGAACCCACCCTTGGGAGGGGAACAAGCTTAGGTAGGGGTCCCATGAGGGGGGCTTAAACTCTATGGATTATGATCAAATTTGAAAGAAAAAAGAATAGAGGAGTAATAATCATTTATTTAGTCATTTTTATTTGTCTGATATTAGTCATTTAGTTTTGATTTTACCTAATGACCAAATTAATCACTTATAATGACCAAATTAGTCATTTATTTGCAATATTCTACAAGTGTTAGTCATGTGACTAAAAGTTTTAGTAACGTGGTCATTTATTTGCCAAATTCTACTAGTGATTGTTAAGCACCAAATTAAAAAATGTTCCTAAACTAGAAAGCTTTTGAAAAGTTCTTTTTAAGATACCAAATTGAAAGCATACAAGTTGTGGGGTTCAATTGTTAAGCACCAAATCAAAGTATTTTCCTAAACTAGAAAGCTTTTGAAGAGTTCATTTTAAAACACTAAATCAAAATGTGCAAGTTGTGGAGCTCAATTGTTAAGCATCAATTCGAAGTGTTTTCCTAAACTAAAAATATTTTTGAAATATTGGACTTGGACCGTTCACCTTCTCTGCAATAAGATTGTTAGTTGTTCTTGGATAAACACATGCCATGCTCTTGCAAATCCTACATTATCAATGTTAGCAACTTTCAAACATTCAAAACAAGCAACCGTCAGCAATAGAAATCAAAAATTTAGTTTGCAAATTCGAAAAGATAGAGAAAAAGCATAAATTTTAATCAAAAGAGACCTTGTTACTTTCAACAAACTATGATCATTATGATCAAAAGCGGTCTAAATAGGTGTAATTGTGGACCTATTTCTAGTAGGATTCATTAGAATGTCAAAAGTGGCCTTATTTTTCAATAGTGGTTGAAAAAAAAGAAACTACGGTTGAAATGAAAGGATGACAACATACGATTCTTGTAGCATTCACGTAAAAAAAATTCAAGTGCATTTTTGGAAAATGCAACCATGTTTTGGAACTTGTAACTATTCAATTAAAACTCACAAAAAGGTCAGTGTCAAGGACCAAGGTCCCATCGGGCGTGCCATAATGTGTAAGGGGGAAATAGAGATGCATAAGGAAATCAAACATGAATGAAATAAACTAATATAATTCAAACCAAGATTAAGATTCATACCCATTACTCATGAAATGAACAATACAAGATTACTGAATTTAATGAAACAATGTTTATCAAATGGAGAACAAACAAAGAATTCAATTAACTATATTGTTACCCATCTCATGTCGAAGTGTATCTGCAATGATGTTGAATTGTGTTGTATCGATGCAAAGCCTCAATTGTATGTACTTTGCAAAACAGCTTCAAATGTGCGTGGATGGCAATCGAAGATGTGTGTAAAAGATTTGAAGAAATTAATTGTCAATTCAGAATTACTTTGTTGTATAAAAGATTTCAATTCTTTGATCATTTTTTAGGATGAAGAGGATTGTTATATAGATTTTACATTTCAAATGAATGATCGAGATCATGTAGCATAAAATCCTAATCAATGAGTGAAAGATGTTGAGAGGAATTATATTGCTCAATTAGCTTATGTGATCGAATCAATTAAGGATGTTAATTGATGAATCAAAGGAAATAGATTGCCTAATCTATGGAATTGAGGAAATCATGTTGAGTCTTTAGTGGGATTGAAGAATATATGGATTAGTTAGGAAATAGATGAATTAACTATCGGATTGAGCAATCAGTGTTCATAATTTGCTCAACCATGAAAGTGGGTGAGGGTAATTAATTAATTGAATTAATTAATTAAGTCTTTTTGAGTTGAATGTGCAAGTCACGTTTGAATTTTACAAACAAAGTTGTATTTTTTTGTTTTGACTTTTTTGAATGATTAATTTAATTATTCAAGTTTAGGGGAAAGTGATTTAATTAAACTATTAAGTATTAATAATTTAATCGACTTAGGGGAATAGGGTAAATTAGCAACATAATTAAATAATTGATGTTATTTAATTAATCAAGAGGAACAAAGTTAGATTAGGACTTTATTAAATAAATAAAATTTATTTAATTAGTAAAAAATAATTTAAAAAATGAATTAATTAAATAATTTAATATTATTCAATTAATAGAGGAAATTAAGATTTTTGATGTAAATGATGTGAAATGTAGTGATATTAGGTGATAATGATGTCGATGATGAGAAAATGTCATTTAGGATGTGTGATAAGCATTAGGTCATTTTTACATGTCTACAGGTTTGAAGACATGAGGATTTGAAGACTCATAGACAAGATGTTCCTAGAAAAGATTGTAAAATTTTTCGAATTTTATTCAATGTTGAATCCTCCATATATGTAATTAATCTTGAGGAATTTTCATGTATGAATGTGTATATTTGTAAGTTTGAGTTGTGTAGTAGAGAGACTCTTCATCAATTACCAAGATAAATTTGGAACTAAAATATATATCCAAAATTGTGATCACAAACTAGTTATATCAATAGAGAGACTTAATTTTCTAGGGTTTGACAAATAAATGATCTAGAACCAAATCTCGTTAGCATTCACTAGTTATTGAGCTAAGTATTTGTTACAAATTACTAAAACATCAATATCCAACTCATTATTCATTTAGATTAATTATTTTTATGTATTCATTTAAATGAATTAGTTTAAATTAAATCTAAGCACAGGGTGAAAGCACGAAGTTGGGTCCATGAAACGTGGAAGTTTTTGCCTTAGCCAAAAAAATGAAATTGGCTAAGCAAAAATGGGATCCCGAGTTTTAAAATTCCGGATCCCGTTATGGTTCGAGATCTCGAGCCTGAATCGAACACGGGATCCCATTTTTTAAAAAGCGGGATCCCGTTTACTAGAGGGTCCCGAACCGGTGGAGAGGGATCAGGATCTCGGTTTCTAAATAACGAGATCCTGATTTGTAAGAATCAGGATCCCGTTATTTAGAAACCGAGATCCCATTTCCTCCCTGCCGGTTCGGGACCCTCTAGCAAACGGGATCCCGCTTTTTAAAAAATGGGATCCCGTTTGCCAGAGGGTCCCAAACCGGCAGAGAGGAAATGGGATCCCAGTCTCTAAATAACAGGATCCCAATTTGTCGATTCTTACAAATCAGGATCCCATTATTTAGAGACCAGGATCCCGTTTCCTCTCATTATTTATTTTTTAAAAAATGAAGAAAACTTCATTTTCGCCTACGCACACAAGATCCCAATTTGTGAGCGACAGTGACTGCCAAGAAGACCTCCAGGTACCCGCATTCTTCCTCTTTTTTTTTTGTGTTTTTACATTTGAAATTGAAATGGTTGTTAAATTTACTATTTCTAGCATGTTTATTTCAAATTTTATTTCCATTTTATGCATTTTATTTCATGTTATTTTTGAAATAAGAAATTTTAGAAATAGATTAAAAAATACATCAAATTGTGAAAATTTTCAATAGAAACAAAAAAAAAAAAACTTGAATTGTATTTTAGAAACAAAATTTAACTTTTGAAACTTGAATTATTTGATGAAAAATATATATATATATATATATATATATATATTTCAAAACCCTAATTGAAACGAAACAAAAAAATTGCATTTCAAAACCCTAGAAATTGAAACGAAACAAAAAAATTGCATTTCAAAACCCTAATTGAAACGAAACAAAAAAAATTGCATTTCAAAACCCTAGAAATTGAAACGAAACAAAAAAATTACATTTCAAAACCCTAGAAATTGAAATAAACTGAAAATTTGCCATCAACTATTTTAATTCTTTTGCATTGCTTAAATGTTTTAAATTTGATTTACATTGTATGGATAAAATGATATGTTAAATTTTAGTTTCAATGTCAAATTATAATTAGATTAGAAAAAATTTCCATTTTTTGTGAAAATGAGTTAATTATTGCTATATGAATTTTCATTTAGAACTATCTTTTATATGAATTTTGATAATTAATTTTAGGTCAAATAATTAGTCTATTCTAAATCTAACTTCATCTAGGGTCTATTCAAAACCTTAAGTGATGATTAAATTGAAAATCTAGCTTCATCTAGGGATCTAGGGTTCTTGAATTGAAGTTTAACTACTTAAGAAGAAATGTGGTATTTCGATGAAACCTTTTGTGAATAATGATCAAGTGTAATTAAATGATAGAATAAAGACAATTGAATGCCTTCGAATACTAAGCAAGTTCAGTTGGCTCATAATGTTTTAGTAAATGTGTAAGGGATGGAAAAATTTGAATTTGAATTTTAAAATTTTAATGATTAAATCCATGGTTTAGGATTTACCATATGTACTTAGAGTATTGGTCTAGGATTTAAATTTTTGCACTAGTTACCTAGGCACTAAATAATCTAAATATTTTTGTTTTCTAAGTTCTTTTAGGTTCTTTCAATTACAAACAATCTAAAATAAAATACTTTCAATTCAACATTAACTAATTTTATATTATACATGTTTTATATCATAAAATTCATTTAAGTGAGTTCAATATTAATGAAAAAATATTAAATAAAATAATCTTATATTCAATTAAAAAAACATCCAGTTAAAATATACATCAAACTCAATCTTAATCACACATAATTATGTGTTTCTATTACGGAAATAGTCAATCTATTCATAAAATAAAAAAATATTCATAAACTAGGCACTAACTTGCAAGTCCATTATTCCAAGGGCCACCCAAACTTCACCCTAAGTTCATTAAACCCTAAGCCCTAAACTCTAAAATCTAAACCCTCAACACTAAAGCATCCATTTTGTCTTAGGACCTTATAATCAAATTTGGTTGCCTTAGGCAGCTCCACCAAATTAGATTCCCTTAAGCCATGTCATTTTGTCATAGAACCTTACTACAAAGATCCCCTTAAGCTAATTTTGATTCCCTTAAGCCATGTCATTTTGTAGTAGAACCTTACTACAAAGATCCCCTTAAGCCATCGTATTACTGTAAACCCTAAACTCAAAACTATAAACCCTAAATAGGCTAAAGACATCATTTTTTCACCAAATTTTATTCACTTGAGCCATGTCATTTTGTCCTAGGACCTCACTAGACATAGATCTCTTTAAGCCATCCTATCACCCTAAATCGTAAATCAATGTCTTAAGGGGTCCTAATATGACATTTCTTAATGGGATGAAAGAAGTTTTTAAAATTTGGTGAAGTTGCCCAAGGCAACCAAATTTAACAATAACAAGATTGTGCAAGATTATAATATGGATGATATTTGAAACAAGACCTATCTCAATCAATTGTTCCACAAGAAAATGTTCTTCACTAAAGCATTCATTTTGTCTTAGGACCTTAAAATCAAATTTGGTTGCCTTAGGCAACTCCACCAAATTTGATTCCCTTAAGCCATGTTATTTTGTCCTAGGACCTCACTAGACATAGATCCCCTTAAGCCATACTATCACCCTAGATCATAAATCGATGTCTGAAGGGGTCCTAATATGACATTTCTTAATGGGATCAAATAATTTCTTAAAATTTGGTGAAGTTTCCCAAGGCAACCAAATTTAACAACAACAAGATTGTGCAAGATTATAATATGAATGATATTTCATGATCTAGGTTGGTGAGTTGAAACAAGACCTATCTCAATCAACTATTCCACAAAAAAATTTCTTCACTAAAGCATTCATTTTGTCTAAGTTCTTTTAGGTTCTTTCAATTACAAACAATCTAAAATAAAATACTTTCAATTCAACATTAACTAATTTTATATTATACATGTTCTATATCATAAAATTCATTTAAGTGAGTTCAATATTAATGAAAAAAATATTAAATAAAATAATCTTATATTCAATTAAAAAAACATCCAGTTAAAATATACATCAAACTCAGTCTTAATCACACATAATTATGTGTTTCTATTACGGAAATAGTCAATCTATTCATAAAATAAAAATATATTCATAAACTAGGCAACCAAATTTTACAATAACAAGATTGTGCAAGATTATAATATGAATGATATTTGGAACAAGACCTATCTCAATCAATTGTTCCACAAGAAAATATTCTTCACTAAAGCATTCATTTTGTCTTAGGACCTTAAGATCAAATTTGGTTGCCTTAGGCAACTCCACCAAATTTGATTCCCTTAAGCCATGTTATTTTGGCATGATCTAGGTTGATTAATTTATGGTTTAGGGTGGTAGGATGGCTTAAGGGGATCTATGTTAAACTCTAAACCGTAAACCCTATAACATTCATAAATTGTCTAATATTAATAGTTAATTGTATTTTCATTCAAGTAACTTGCCTTAAACATAAATGAGGCTTAAAAGTTTACTTTATCATATGTATTCAATTAGGCCATTTATATTGAATGGTTTAAGGGTATAAATCCTAAACATGTATCTTACATTTTGAAATTACAAATCTAATGTAGGTTCACTCATATCTTCTATATATCACATGGATCGATTCAATAATATCCGCAATCCACCTCCACGCCCTCCATGTCCACCACCTTCACCTCTACCTCCACCCACTCCACCCACTCCACCTCATAACCCCCCACCTCCACCACCTAAAATCGATGGTGCTCGTTTGCAAGCACGGATCAATTCCAATGTTAGAACCATCCAAGATCAAATTAACATTATTCAAAATGAAGAATTTGTCGCACCACCTGTGAGGATGATTGCATCTAGGATGCAAACCATTGTTGATGCTGTCAGGGCTATGGATGGGATCTTATATGAGCATCGACAATGGCTAGAGGAGAGGAGAACTTCTAATTTTGAAAAGGAAAAACACAAATAAATGAAGAGATGCAGTAGAAAGCCACAATAGTTTTTAAATTAAGACAATGATCTTAAATAGTTATGAATTTATGAATTTGGTGAACGATGGATATGTTGTGTGATGTGAATTTATGATTTTGGTTCTAGATGGATATTTTGTGTGATGAATTTGGTGAACGATGGATATTTTGTGTGACATGAATTTATGATTTTGGTTCTAGATGGATATATATACATGTGTTAGACATAAAATGAGCTTTTTGTGAATGTTTCAATTTTATTGTTTACTATGTACACATGTATTAAAATTACACATATAGTTGTTAAATTTTGAAATTTGTATGTACATAGTTTACTTTAATGATGTATGCATGCAAATTATGCATGGCATTTTTTATTTTAAATGTATGTATGTTAAATGCATGGTATTTTTTTATTTTAAATGTATGTACATAGTTTGCTTGATCAAGTTCAATCAATGTATATGTGTGTTTCAATTTTATATGATCTTAATATATGTATGCATGTATCATATTTAAACAAATTTGCATGTGTTTTTCAAATTTAACTATTTCTTGTAATTTTTTTAGTTTGTATGTTAATTTAGTATAATTTAATGCAGGTGCACACTTATGTCTCATATCATGGATGATTTTAATATTGATGATATCATCAATCCACCAGCTCAGCCACCTTCACCTCCCCCTACACCTCCACCTCCACCTCCACAACCTATTGCATCTGATGAGGCTCGCTTACGAGCACACATAAATGATCAGGTTGGATCAATACAAAATCAAATCAATGCTATGCAGAGTCAAGCATTGATTCCACCCCATGTTAGACGTTTTGCATCTGTAATGCAAAACGTTGTGGATGCCATCAGGACCATTGATTATGATCTAGATAGGCATAGACGAGACATAGAACAAATGATACAATTTTATGCTGATGGTCTCTCTTATAAAGAAATATTAGACCTTAAAATAATGAAAGCCCACCTAGCCCCCTACTTTCTCGATCCCGTTACTCGACAACCCATTCCTGCCAACAAATCTAGAATATCCATGAGGTGGTGCATACATCCACAAATTAGTGCTCATTTTTGGGATCGATGGTATATGGTTTTTGATAGTCCCCCACATGCTAATTGGGAGTGCCCATTGTATTTTTTGAGGAAATTATATGTAGAGTTTGTTATGGGGCACAAGCCCAATTATTTTGATTTTAAATCATTTCAGGGTGTTGGTGGCGGCATGCCACAATAGAGGTTAGGGGCAAGGGTTGATCCTCAATGCCCTGTGCATGCACAACCCCTTGTTTTTTCTCCTGGTCCTCCCGTTCTTGCACCTATGCATCATCGATCTATGCTCTTGACATTAGGTTCCCTTAGTACACTCGCAGGAGACCTTGATCAGCATGCTTTTGCGATAGTGGATGGGGAGCATAGAGATGATGATGGAGGAGTGTTCTATGGAGCTAGTCCGAGTACCACTTCAGGAGTGTCGAGGCCCGTCCCACATGTATGTACTAGTTGCCATCAACTATGCTATGGACCTGATCAAGCCACACCTAGTTCGGGTGGACATGGAGATTCTGGTGGTTCATTTGGTCACACCAGTTCATTTGTAGAGTTTCTTACAAGAGGCGAACATCTTGAGGACATCGGTACACAGGTATAAATATGCATCTACACGTTCATTTATAAGAATTTTGATGAATGTATATATCAAAGTAAAGTTTGCAATATATTTTAACAATCAAACTGTTTGGTGTACAGACTATAGTAATGATGGGGCAATCATTTCCTTCACGAGTACATACATCAACACCAGTCCTAATCAGCAACCCTTATGGGGTATTTTGATTTCAATTTTTTAAATTATAAATGAAATGATTTTTAACTTGAGTTTTAAATTTATAATAGAATAACATATATGTTTGAAATATTAATGTTGGTTTAGGAAAGTCAATCGGCTTCCACGTCGATTCCACCCGAGGGCTTGTCAAGCACTCCTCCACTATCGGCCGTCATAGACCAGGGGAAGATACATTTATATTGTAAATTGTTTAACTTACATTAGTATAGTTACAATTATGAATTTTTAATTCACTATATATATGAAATGTGCATGTACACTTGAAAATATTATAAGCTTGTGTTACATGTGTCTACATGTCTATCTAGGTTGATACCACAATCAGAATGGGCATCGGGCAAACATTAGATTCTGTGGTTACTCGTGAGGCCTCTGATTTTCAGGTTGTTTAAATAAATTTCTACACAAAATGTGCAAACTTGAATATATATATATTTTTACCTAATTCAAGTATGTACATGCTTTAACTTTGATCTTGTAGGACTTTGTTAGTGCGACTTTCAGCCCTAGCCCAGACATAGTTGCACCTCCAGGAGGGCATGTGGAGCAGGCTCCAGATCAAATGGTAATTTAAAATTTTTATTATATTTAAATTCAATTATAAATTATATATTGTGAATATATAACTAAATAATTTTAAATTTCAAATTGAATATTAATATAATTTGAGCTAGTACATGTTTTAAATTATTTTTCTTTTATAGCATGTGACACATCTAGTAGTTGAGAATGTACAAACATGTCCTGCAGAAGAGGGTGCACAACCTATGGATATGGTACAATTAAAATATTATAAATTATAAATTAATTTCAATTAAATCATTTTTAATTGTAGACTTGTGCATCTAATCTCAACTTTTTTTGTTTTGTTTGTGTAGATTGATTCAGAGAATGTAGAGGTTGCTTTAGGTGCAGTAGAGCATCCAAACCCAGATATGACGATAATTTAATTTTAATATGATGAATTATAAATTAAATTGTCATTAAATTGTTTTTCATTGTCTTACATATGATTTCATCTTTCTCTTGTACAGAGTGTTTCAGGTCATCTGCATAGTCCGCATGGCACGAAGAGGTCTCTTGATTATAAAGACAATACATGACCTAGAAACATGATTTTGTGGGTTATATTTGTTTATTTTGTGGACTATATATTTTTGGTTTGTCACGTACTCTATTGGACTTTATAATTCATGGTTCTTGAGTACTTAGTTAGACTTTAGTTCATGGGTTGTACTATGATGGACTTTTTTTCATGCACTTAATATATTTACATAAATTATGGACTTTATTATTGTTTGAAATTTTAATTTACACATATACATTTATGCATTTTATGTTCATAGTCAAGATATTAATATAGGACATTAATGTGAAATTAAATATAAATATGAAATTAAAGTTGAAATTAATAGGACATTTTAATATATATAGTTTACAAATTTAGCGATCTCATACATGATATGTACATTCAATAATTAGCTATAATTAGTCAATGAACTTATTCAATTCACGTCAATCAATAATTAGTCAATAAATCATAATTTACGACGTCTTTAGGGGATGTCTTAAGGGTTAATAATAGAACGCCTTAAGAGGATGTCTTAAGGGTTCATAATACAACGTCTTAAGGGGATGTCTTAAGGGTTCATAATAGAATGTATTAAGGGTTCATAATACAATGTATTAATGGTTCATAATACAATGTCTCAAGGGGATGCCTTAAGGGGTCATAATACAATGTCTTAAGGGGATGTCTTAAGGGGTCATAATACAATGTCTTAAGGGGTCACAATACAATGTATTAAGGGGTCATAATACAACATCTTAAAGATATAATTGATTTAACAATAATGTATGCATGAAATTTAGTGATTTGAAGACATACAAGGACATATATGTACATATATGTCATCTCAAAACAATGTTTACAAAATTTGGATATGCCATCTCAAGAACATCTCAAACTCATGCCTAGAATGTACTAGGTCTTCATAACACCTAATATCAAAAAGGTACAAGCAATATCAATGAAATCATCAAAACATACATAATTTAATTTATATAAAACTAACTATATGTACACAACTCAAGTACCTGCATTTAAAAGTATTCCACACGTGTGTAGGTTGAATCCATGCATCCTCTCCTTTTTGTTTCAAATTATGAGATCAATGCAATGATGGCTTAAGGATACAAAAAAAGGATAATAAATCAATTTAAACTATTAATGTACAAGCAATATCAATATGTAATCAAAACATGTATTTAAATATATTTTTACTAATAATTACCTCTATTTAAAAAGACAATATAAAACTTAAACTATATTTACCTGTATTTACTTATTCCATTGTACCATCTGCATCCTCTTTTTTTTTCAATGCATCTATGATTGTCTCATGCTCTTCCATAGAAATTGTCCATAACACTTTATTTGCAGGTCTTCCGCGATATCGATCTAGTTTTATATTTGTTGCCACCACCAAATGTGAATAATGTATAATTTTTTTATGCGGTTCATAATCTTCGAATGCAAGTAGACCATTCTTCCTTGCTAGGTATTTTCGTAGCCAAGTGCCAACAACCACAACCGATCCTATTGGAAAATATGAAAACAATCATCATATAAGTTCTCAAATATTTCTTAATGAAATGAAAAACTTGTTCTAAAATATTGTTTAAGGGGATCAAAAAAATTGTTATCAAAATTTGCTTAAGGGGATGTCTTAAGGGGATCATGGTACCTGTTGGATAATGATAGCCATCATCATCTTCTCGGGGTGATATTAACTTATGTTTACTCTCCACACAATGAGCCAACCAATATTATGTTTGCTCTTCATTCCCCTCAGGTGCAACAACAACATACACATGTCCTGCAAACAAAAATTGATTTAATAACTTGCGCATATCAATATAAAAAAATTAGTATTACAAAATAACTTAATAAAGCGA
Organism: Sequoiadendron giganteum; assembly: GCA_007115665.2. Classification (NCBI taxonomy): domain Eukaryota; kingdom Viridiplantae; phylum Streptophyta; class Pinopsida; order Cupressales; family Cupressaceae; genus Sequoiadendron; species Sequoiadendron giganteum. The sequence goes on along the minus strand of CM021106.1, from coordinate 386,804,027 downwards.
AATTAAATGAAATAAATTGACTTAAATTACCTTCTTGTACAAGGTCTGAAACATGGTCATAGTCTTTAGATGCAAACACTCGATCATTTTCTTCAATAATTCTTTCATATTGATCATGTGCTTGTGAAGGTGTCAACGATCTTTGTTTCCACTTTTCAACCCATTCTGTATTTTCACATGCTTCCCAATCTCCTGAGATGCAAAACTGGAAAAAATATGCAAGCTCCCTTGTCCAGATAGTCCATGTGCTTGTTGTCGAACTCCTAAACGAATGCCATTTAGTAGATCCACTAATTGTCTCATGGTCAACTCTAGGTATAATGTTATCTTCTTCAACCAACCAAAAGAATCGATGAACTCTAGAGTACTCACTCAAACCAAGTGTAGATAATATTGTATTACACCAATCGACAATCCCATGTGCATCTTTAAATTTTACTGCATCTTCAAATTTTAATTGTTCTCTAGCAAGAATTCTTTTGACACATGCACCAGCTCCATCATGTTCTCCTTTACCATGCCCAACTTCAAAAAAACTCCATATATGTTGGACATTAAATTCTTTGTGAATCCTACTTAACCAATAGAACATTCGAGCATTTTTGAACTACCCCATACAATTATCTGACCATATGAGGTGTTCTTTCATATGGATTCCTCTTTCTCTTAAATTTTTGTAAAATATACTGAAACAATATTGAAAAAACTCTGATGAGTGTAATCGGTTGTCACTCAAATAAAAATTATACTCCCTTAGAACTTTTCTATCATCCTCAGTGCTATTATTTGCATGTATAAACAATATGGACAAACATAGCTACTTGCACTGAATTATAATACTGTGATTGAATTTCGTCTTGAGGAGCTAGAGTATAATTTTCTACAAAATCAACCACTGAAAGTATAGTACCAATTGGAAATGTGTTTCTACATGCGCGAAATTGGCCATCAAGCCATCGAGCATGTTGAGAGTGAATGATATATTTTGGTACTATCTTATTCTTAAATTCACTCATGAATGCATGCACACTAACTTTTTCTGCAACTAAATCACAACGCTTTCCTATTTTTCCATCTTTTAAAGAATAGTGAACATTCTTAAATCTTTTAACTTCTACTAATTGTTGTCCAAAATCATTATCAACACTTTCATGCATACATATTCCTAAGAATGAAAGGTTTCCACAATCAATGCATTGTCTAGAAATACAAGAACTTAAATAAAACAATTTACCATTAGATCTTTCACAAAACAAACTTGAAATAAATTCCCTTATTGCTTCGGGTGGCATATTAATACCGCATTCCTGTATAATCACGTTAGTATGCAAGGTACAACATATATATCAAAAAACATCATAAAAATAATGAAATTGAACATGCGTTTTACAACAACAAGATATTCGTTGCTTATTAATTTTTACATACCACGATTTACATTTTTCAAAAGACCTTTGACTTATTTTAATATTACCCAGTAACACTAAATCACCACAAAATTTTCTATAAAATTCAGTTTGTGTTGTATCTAATAAGTGTTTTGGGTGAGGATCGCAAACTTTGGACCCCACCCTTAATTTTAAAACATCTCTAGCATTAGATGAAACCCTAGTATTTTCATGCCAATATTTTTCAATCAAAGATTTAATTTCAACATTCAATTTCATATCAGACCTCGGGAGTCGACCACTGAAACTCCAACCTTGGTTGATAGGATCATTTTCTATAATTATTCTTCTTTTTGCCACTCTTAGCAATTTTTTAGCATGTATTTTTAAAACTTCACTAATATTTCTTACCATTCTTTTATTCAAAGTTGCTTTATTAACTATAGCAGTTGTTATAGCTCTTCTTGCTGCATTTTTATCTTTAGATCGACTATTTTTTCCAATCGATTGAATGGCACTAGCAACAGTACACATAGCATGTTTCAATGATTGATCTTTTCTTTTTGGTTTAACAAAAAAGCCTAACCTTTTCATTATTTTCCTCATTTTTTGCATTCTCATCAATTTCATCATTAGTTGACATTGAATTGTAAGTTTTTTACGATAAAAGAATTTGTTGTATATTTTATTTGCATGTGTTCTTATCTGCCTCCAAGAAATTTGACCAGGAAGATTATCAAAAACACCACTTTCAATTTTAAAAAAAGTATTTTCATTAAATTCAACATCACATTCTAGATTTTGATCTTGATCTTCATTTTCATCTTCAATTTCATTTTCATTTTCATTTTCATTTTCAACTTCAAAACGATTTACATTTTCATCTTCATTTGCATCAACAAAACAGTTTTCATTTTCATTTACATCAACAAAATGGTTTTTGTTTTCATTTTCAATAATAGGATTATTCTCAATTTCATTTTCAACAAAAGGATCATTCTCACTATCATTTTCAACAAATTCTATAAAAGTTTCATTTCTCTAAATATTATCAATGTCAACATCGTTAAGTCCAGCATCTTGTAAAATTTCTACATACGAATTTACAAATTCACTAACATGTGGATTTGAAGACGTACCTGGATTTGTGCATATTGAAACATTATCCATAACATTGAAAGAGGGATTTGAAGACATAGTAGGACTTGATTGTATAATAATATTCTTCTCCAAATTGACTTCTTGCAAATTCGCTTCATCTACAACCATGGTCTCCTCTATGTTTGCATCTTCAATAGTTGTGGAATTGGATGCTCCCCCATCATTCATTGATTTAATTCTCATTCTTCTTTCTCTTTTTCTCTGTCTCTCCTTTTCTTTGTTTGCTTCAATTTCTTCAGGAGTCAATGTCTTCCTCCTCTTATTACGAAATTTATTTCCCATGATTATAAAATTCTCAAGCACAAATGAATGCAAATAGTGAAATTCTTCAAAAAATCCAATTCAAATTGGAATTTGAAGACCTAAAAGGACTAAATATTTCCTCTTGTGTTCCTCAAAACAAGTAGAAAACTAGCATAATTCTACTTTAATTCTAATTTATTCATGCCTCCTTTGAAAAAAAAATCAAAAATGCTCAATGAAAAAAATAGAGCAATTTTATTGTTCTCGGTCGTACATGTGAAGTTGCAGACTTCACAATAAAAATTGACAGTATTTAAAAAAACACAGTCGATAGAGAAACGGGATCCCGAGTTTAAAATGGGATCTCGTATCTTTAAATACGGGATCCCGTTTTAAACTCGGGATCCCGTTTCCTATAATTAAATCCAATGACCATTGACAGCAGAACAGGATCCCGTTTCTAAACGGGATCTCGTTCCGCTGTCAATAGTCACCAAATTTAATTTAAAGAAACAGGATCCCGTATCTCGTTCCACTATCAACAGTCACCAAATTTAATTTAAAGAAACGGGATCCCGTATCTTTAAATACGGGACCCCGATTACAAATCAGGACCCCATTTTGCTGTCAACGCTCACCAGATTTAATTATACGAAAGGGGATCCCGAGTTTAAAACGGGATCTCGTATCTTTAAATATGGTAATCGGGATCCTGTTTTTTTTAATTTGATTTTTTTTTGGCCTTGTGGTCGGATTTTTGCTTTGGATTTTGGTTCAGGAAAAGCGTTGGGAGTCTGAACCTAGGCCTTCAAGCTGGTTTGACCTGCAACTTGAAGGTTCTAACAATGTTAGGGAAAAAAATTGAGTTTGGACATATGGCTGACGACTTTTTTTGCAGAATTTTTTAACGAAATTAAAACCCATTTTAGATGAGACAATGCAGATTTCAAATATGTAATTTTTTTTACAATTGAATTAGTTTTTCTATTTTTTAATTGATTTCTGATGAAATTGGTCCATAAACTTTAAATATCAATGTTTTTTACTATTTTAATAACTTTTGATCAACATAACATTTTGACGAACGGATTGCACAAGGGCAAACTTCAGACTATTCTTTTCAATTTAAAAAAAAAAATGCAAAAAATGATAACTTTAGGTCATCTTATGTGTGTCGTACATGACGATTTTTCTAAACGTCAAATATGCCTGATAAAAAATTAACAAAAAAAAAAAAATTCAATAAAAAACTACAAAAAAATATCCGGGGCACGCTTCAGTGAGTCACAAGTCTTTTCCCAAAAGGATTTAGAAAAATATGATAATTTAAGTCAAAATATCGATGTCGTACACGTGCATGGTATGGTAAAAAAAGAGGACTTTTTAATAGTGGTTTTTACAAAAGCCTATTGAAACTCAATTTGTACAATGTGGGTATTGAAATAAATTACATATTTGGAAACTAGAATCCGAGTACTACATTTTATGATTAGTGACTTGTTTGAAGATTTAATCTCTAAGTGCTTCAAAGTTTAAGGTCAAATGTGTCAAACTCTGAAAATCAGAGAAATCACTTCCACTTTTTGGCCAAAAAGTGGACTCAACTTCTTGCCAGCACCCCACAAACACTATTTTTCACCACATTTTTCGCGAACCTAATTGATCCTAGAAAACCTATCTTAACTTTTGAGTTTTTAAACTAACATTAGGGATTTCAAATATGTTATTTTCTTACTTTCACCACTTTTATATATGGCCTTTAGTTGTCGTTATTGTGCTTCAACAATCTATCGTTTCCTTCAATGTTTGGTACTTATGCATCCTTCCTATATATATAAACCACCCTAATCACCCTTGGATTAGCTTTAAGTTCTATATTTTAGACACTTTATAGGTTTAATATAGGACTAATATTTTGATATAAATCTATTTATATATCTTTTAATATAATTTACTTACTTCTATTAGGGTTTTGAGCATTTATTGCTTATTCTTGTGAACCCTACATCCTTGGATATAATCTTACTTTCACATCATAGATTCTCAATACCCTCTATCGTTGACATCTATTTATGCTTCCCTAAATGAATTTGACATGTTCATACATTTTGTGACATGTGATCTCTTTGTTCTTTATTCACTTATAATATTCTATCATATAAATGAGTTCATCATGTTTATGGAAGCATTAAATCAACACATATTCTCATTCTCTCTATTTAGGGATTTTATCATGTCATTTTCCCTTCTCTATTGGGTACTCTAACTTCATCCCTAAAAATTACTATTATATTTTTCCCACTTTTTCTATAAAGAATGATAGTAGTGTGCTTGATTCTAGTTGTATTTTTACCTTTGAACACTTCATATAATGAGCCATCTTGTCACACATGTCTACCATGAAAGAGACACTTGACATACTTGTACCTATTTGTATGAATGGTGAATCCTATGTTGATAGTGCATGCCACACAACTTATGGTTGATGGTGATTTTCATCTTAGACTAAGCTTAGCCCTATTCTTACTTTACAATATGGTTATACCACTAACTAATCTTACATTTAGCTATATAGTTTTTGGGTATGATAGTTTGAGAATTCAATGTATATTGTATCCTGTGAGTTATCACATACATATGTGGTTCTTTAGTATAAACCATTATTTATTGTGGTTAGGTATGGAAATATTAGAATACAAAGTTCTTTCATAGAAAAAGAATCTAGATTGAACATTTGTAGTAGATTTAATTTTGAGATGTAATTAAAATTAGTTACTCTAATCCTCCAAAATATGAAGTAACATAAAAAGGTTTGATAAGGATATATGATAATCCCTTGGTTATGTCACTTTTCCTATCACTTTAGGACTCATTACTCTTTAGAATAATTTTAATGTGTTCTTGTAGTTAAGTGTATATACCCTTTTTGGGGTAATAATGGATTCATGCAATATGTGGTGTTCCATACAAATTTGATCCTAAAATCAAGTCTATTCATCAAAAAAATTAATATGGTGATATCTAATGACAACCCACATAAATTTTTCCAAGTAGTTGAAAATAATAAAATATTGATCTCTCCAACAAATTTAATCAAGCCTACAATGCCTTCACTAATCATCCATAACTCTCATTTTTCTAAATCTAATCTTGAGGATGATTAGGGTTCATTAGATATTATACACCGAGTCCTAAAGAACAAGATCAACACAATGGTAACTAAGCTTCCCCTTTACCCATTGATCTTGATTTACATACCACTTCACCTTTAGGTTCTTATATATATCCATTATAGTGAAGACGATACATTTCATGAATCTAAATATAGTAATTATTATGAGGAATGCTTATTTTCATCTATATGGATTAGTAATTACAACAAATGATTTTCTATTTTACAAAATATTGGTTAAATAAGGGAAAAGGATTAGGTTTGAATCAACAAGGTAATTGTAAACCTATTCAAATACTTGAAAAGTGTCACATCACTCACTATAGGAGTAGAAAAAATGATAATTAACAATACTAAAATATGTCATTACCACACCAAGAGGGGAGTATGAAACCCCTCTATAGCTTTTGTAGTTAGTGTAAAATACGTATTGTTATGTTTTGATAGTATGGTTTATCTAACTATGTAATAATTGTTTGTCAACTTCAAGTGGTTGTATGATTTAGTTGGCAGTTGTATTCCTCTTGGTAACTATCAAGTCCTTTAAATATATTTTTGTATCATCAAGGAAATTAGTATGATCTAGTTGGATCAACTTAGATCCTAGGCTGATCATCTCAGGTTTATTTCTATAATAAATTCATATGTGGATAAATATATAGTTTTACTCTTTTTTGTATGCACTATAAATGTTATTATTATTTTAAATATTAAATTTATTGGATATGAGAGGAAACATTGGCGTCATTTGATTAAAATAAATTGGGTCAAATTTGAAATATTCATGTCTTAAACCTTGATAAAGGTGGAAGAGACTACAAGGTGGTCAAGACCAATAGATTATGAAATTTGTAAGGATCATAGAGAAAAGAGAATGAAAGGAGAAAATTACAAGAGGTAGCAGTAGAGAAAAATAAAATTGAACAATTACCAAGTTGAAGCCATTCCTAAGAGAATAGTTAGAGTCAAAGTGTAAGTTGAATTCAAAGCCTCAATCAAGGAAAAAAACACTCCCAACAAAAGAAAATGTATAAGGGAGGATTGGTGAGAGATAGTCAGACATTTACCCTTTCCAAATGAAGAATGGACCAATCTCTTTGACCAAGTAAAAAAAATAGTAAATGAAGAAGAATGGGAAGTAGACTCTGAACTCTTAGTATTTTGAACCTATGAGAATAACATTCAAGACATTGAATGACTATTGATTGAAGAAGAGGTGGTTGAAGAATGAAAATATAAAACTCCTAGGACAAAAACATATAAGAAATAAATTGAAGCCAACTTTTTATGGAACACTTAGGTATGATGAGTTGAGGATTCCCATGGGATTGAAAGTATAAGTGAATAATTAGAGTGTTTGATTAAAAACCCCTTGATAAGTTAGTTCCAAGAATCTATGTTTCACTAAACTAGGATGGTTAATCCCCATAAAGTCCTAGTATTTAAAGGAATTTTTTTATCTAAATTCATATGTAATGGATTGTAGGCCCATGCGCAAAATTGTAGTACCTATGAAATAATTTAGACAATAAATGACTAGGAATATAGATCCTATTGGCTATAATACTTTCTAAGAACCTTAAAAGGCATAACTATTGAATAGTACATAGAAGCTAACTTATCCTCTAAAACTACTTGGGAAATATTAAAAAATATTTCATGAAAGAATTCAAATTACTATGAGATGACAATGAAATCATAGTAGAGATATGTAATGAAAATCAAGGCAAGCATGAGAATGTAAGGGATTACAATTGAAGGCTTAAAGAAATCTTTGTGAATTTTGAAAAGGAACGAGCAGATGGCCTTAAGAAAAGATGATTTATTGAAGGCCTCATTCCCTCATTACAAAAGAAAATAAAGGTAGTATCAACATCTTCCTATATCAAAGAATACAATCAAGCCATGGACATAGAGAGTGAAAACACAATTTCATCATGTCTAGAAAGAAAAGTGGAAAATGATGAGAGTTTATATGATAGTAGTGAAATTGAATTAGGGATATTACACATTCTTCAAAAAGAAATGCTCTAGATGATTAAAGAACTAAAGGAAAAAAAAGAATAGTACAAGGAGACCAAAGAAATCTAGTTCCCATAATGTAAATGTGAAAGACATGCTAAAACCAATTATTTGAAGAAGCTAATTTATGAGATTTGTTGGAGGTCCTAGTTCACTCAATTGAATAATTCTTATACATTTTGAAGACCAGGAGTACACAAGTACTCTTTACATGAGGAAAGTAGTCCACTCCACCAAATCCACATAATACATCTCCTAATAATTATTGAAATCAAAGAGGAGGTCAAAATTAAATACAATACAACCCTAAAGGATGTTCAATTATATAATTCTGACAATGTAATGAAGAGGGACACTTTGTGAGAGACTTCCAAAACAAGAAAGACCAATTAAAAATATTTTACAAATGGTATGAACTTGAAGAACATGAAGACAATAAATTTCCAAAATAAAACAATGTCAACATGATTGATATAAGGAATAATGAAGCATTGGCTATCACTATAGCCCAAGAAAAGAAGGTTGTGTACTTGCACCCACATACAAAAAATAAATATGTTCTGAAGAAAGAACTAAAGTTGAGAATGTTATGGCTAATGAATGATGCTACTCAAATGCAAATGAAAACATGGTAAAAAAACAATTATGATTTGGTACAAATATTATAAGGCAAGTACTTCAAACTACTGTACTAATTAAAGTAGTGGATTTATTACAAAGTATTCTTAAAATTTGAAATGCTATTGTATCAAGGGATAATGAGATGGTTCAAGCTAATTGACTCATTTAGAATTTTTTGAGAATGAAGATCTAATAATTGAACCTCCAATGTTGTTAGGAAACCAAGTGATTGATTCAATGTTACTGATAGTTAACATGAAAAAGAAATTGGCGATGGTGATTATGGAGATCCTTGGAAGGAATGTCCCCAATATAATTGTTGATGGTGATTATGGAGATCCTTGGAAGGAATGTCCCAAATATAATTGTTGATGGCGATTCTAGTGTAGACGTACTTCCAAAAGACACTTGGAGAAGTCTAGGCAAGCCAACCATTTGAATCCCAAATTTTCTACTGGTGAGTGTAGATCAATAAGGTATTAAGGTACTTGAAATTTTAATGGGCCAAAATGTCATTATTGGAAGGCAAACATTTTTTTTATTTTCATGGTCATTTTGTTATGGAAGAAAAAATACAATGCATTATTGGGTTAGATTTGGCTAGTAGTAGCCAAAGCCAATCACAATTATAAAAAAATACAATCTTATTAAGAGAAAGAGTTAGAAGAATATAACTAGTTTAAAGAACCTAATACGCAATGAGGAAGCGACTGACTGAAATTCATTAGATTCAAACTTTGAAGAAGAATTAACAAATAATTAGTATTAGGGTTCAATGGAACTGAATGACAAAGATATTGTGGAATTTCAATCATGTTTGGAAGATGAAAAAATCTCTTTGTGGCTTGTTTCACTAGAAAATGGAGGACTATAAAGTATTTATATCAAACTATAATTTTATTGAAGGTACAAATAAAAAATGATTATTTTATGTATGCTAGATGAATTAAAAGGTGCATAAAAGATCTAACACTTTTAGTTCCAACAAAGGCACCCAACTTTACTAAAGATCACAAAATTAATGATGGTATGTCTCAGAGTACTTATAGTAAATATTTTTTCTAGAGAATAATGATACATATAAAGTTAGATCAACTTCATAGAAAAATTATAACAAAGGGGAAAATTTTGGACATAAAATTTTTATGATCAAAGTGCAAAAGATTAGGTGGGCCCCATATGAGGAGAACAAAAAAATAATGAAACTAATAAAAGTTTAAGTTTGAAAAAATATCTATTAAAGAACCTTACTTTACCATCATATGGTTTGTTTCTTCTCCTAATGTATGACTTAATTGTACTTTCATTGTATGTCTCTAGTATAAAATTTTCAATTCCTTTGCATACTATATGATCCTCATCTTCTCTACATATCATATAACCTTCATATATGTAATTCATACAATCCATTAATTATTTTATATTCATAAATTCTCAAATTAATAGCCTATAGTATGGTATCTTCCCCATCATACAAATATGTATTGTGTACTAGCTAACATTGTACGATTTACCATTGTACCATTTTATTTCGTATGATTCCCTCTATAGGCCATATGACCATCTAGTGTTTTATAATCCACATGACCATCCATTATCTTCATGTAGGTTGTACAACCACCCTTCATTATACATGTTGTACAACTATCAACTATCTTTCAACCTATATGGTCCTTATGTTTTATCTCCACTATATGCCTAATCCCTACATCATATAATTTAAACCCATGGTTTTATTATTATCACATATTATATGATATCTACACACCCATATTATATATGAATCACCTTCATCCATTACCATAATACCCTCCTCACAAGATCACCATATGGCTCTTGGTATAACCTATTACTTATTATCACATACAATTATTGGTATGACTTACTAATCGTTGTCAATGTATGGTTTGTATCTCCATCATCCATGATAGAACATATTGGAATGTGGTTTTTGTTCAAATAAAATTAGGGTTACTCATAAATTTTCATTGAAGCTATTATAGTTGGTTCTTCCTCTAATTATGACTTTAGTAGAAATACATAATTCCTCATATAGAATTATAAACTTGATGAAAGTGAATTCCTAGAATATGGGGATATTGAACACTATTTTCATGATCAAAATTATTTTGAAGTGCCTCTATTAATATCTAGGTTTAGTGATCAACTGGGTGTAGCATTCTCATCTTTCATTGCGAAATTGAATGGGGTCCCTTGGTTGGTTGTTCCTTTGGATTATTCACATACTAGTATACATTGGTTAAACACTCTAAAATATTTATTTTTTGGCTTTATATAAGAATTATTATTAACCTCTTAAATATATAAAAAATGATGTTCCCACAAACCCTTGTGATGGGTATTGTTCCTCACCTTTGTTGGTGGAATTGCCTTAGACCCCCACCAAACTCATTTGATTTTTCAAGTTCTATCTAAGTCCAATTTTGCAAATTATGTTTCTAAATTTCCCTATATGTCTTCATTACACTATTTTCATCTATTTGGAAAGTCTTATTGAGGGTAAGTGCATGGATCTGTGACACAATTTTGGCTCTTAAGATGGCACTTTTTTTTAAAAAATCAGCAAAATCTGATTTGCACAAGAAAATAAAGATAGTTACGCTCAAAATTTCAAGATACAACAAGAATAAAAGTTGAAGTTCTCCAAGTCTAGTTTCTAAGCTACTAATTTTTTTTTAAATTAATGAAGATTAAGGGTCTCAAAAAGGAGGTCCTATTTTTATCAAAAAAGACAACATAGCGCTTGAGGGCTCCCCCCTTTTTGATTTACTTTTTTTTTAGAATTTCAAAAATCCCAATGGTGAGAAATTAACTAACACCATGTAGTTTATCCTCATTCTTTCAAATATTTTTTTTAATGAATATATAATATTTTATGAATTTTCAAAGTGGACACATCCTGATAAAATTTGAGCATGCTCCCCCCTAATTTTTTTGAAAACTAGTCAAAAATTGATTTTTTTTTTCATCATGTGTAGAATGAAGTCTAGTTTCAAAAAATATAATTTGATTCACGTTTCGATGAAAGAGTAAAAATCTATCCTAAATCTAGCACATGTTGGTTTTTGACCAAAAACGAAGGCATTTACAATAAAAGCCATAGATCAAAACCTTAACTAAATCAAAATGAAAAAAGAATTATATATTTAGATAGCTAAGAGAGAGGTTAACACTATCATGGTTTTTTATATAAAATTGCATTGAAAGACGTGCAAATGAGATGAGGAGCAAAGAAGAAAATGTGAGGAAATTTGGCAAATCCTATCAATTAACACGTCCAAAGTAGGTCATTTGGCGAGCGCCAAATTTGGTGCTCGCCAAATGAACTGCTTTCAACAAAACCTGAATTTCCCCTCTTTGGTCGACAACTTTGATAATGCTTAGAGTGCACAGTTTATGATCGTAGATGGATAGTTGAGGGTTTACCTTTCATACGCTCTCTAACACGTTACCCTTATTGGATAACTATTTATCCCTCTGAACTCTTTCTCTCACAGGTCTCACTCCCTCCGATGTGACCTAGACTACTCTCTCTTAGTCCAATCCCCTCTCTCAAGTCTCTTTCCCTCCCACCTAGGTACCTAAATAAATCTTTCTCACTCCAACCCCCTTTCTTGTTATCTTTCTCTCTCTCTCTCAAGTCTCTCCCTCCTATTCCCTCTCCATCTCTTAGGTCTCTCACTCACTCCCTCTATGTCTCCCATTCCCTCTATCTCACTCACTATATCTCTATCTCTCTCCCTCTCTCTCTCTCTCTCATTCTCTCTCTAGTATCTTCATCCCCCTCTCTCTCTCTCACACACACACAAAATCCCTCTCTCTCTCTCCCACTCCCTCTCACTCCCTCTATCTCTCTCCCACTCTCTCTCCCTCTCTTAGGTCTCTCCCTCCCACCCCTTTCCCCTTCTCTCTCAATAATCTCCCTCCTACCCTCTCTCTCTCTCTCAAATCTCTCCCTCACATCCCCTCCACCTTCTCTCTCTCCCACTCCCTCTATCTCTCTCACTCCATCTATATCTCTCCCACTTTATCTCTCTCCTTCTCTCTAAGGACTCTCCCTCCCACCCCCTCTCCCTCAAGTATC
>CM021106.1:386775134-386791215 GCA_007115665.2 Sequoiadendron giganteum | reverse complement strand
TTGAAATTACAAATCTAATGTAGGTTCACTCATATCTTCTATATATCACATGGATCGATTCAATAATATCCGCAATCCACCTCCACGCCCTCCATGTCCACCACCTTCACCTCTACCTCCACCCACTCCACCCACTCCACCTCATAACCCCCCACCTCCACCACCTAAAATCGATGGTGCTCGTTTGCAAGCACGGATCAATTCCAATGTTAGAACCATCCAAGATCAAATTAACATTATTCAAAATGAAGAATTTGTCGCACCACCTGTGAGGATGATTGCATCTAGGATGCAAACCATTGTTGATGCTGTCAGGGCTATGGATGGGATCTTATATGAGCATCGACAATGGCTAGAGGAGAGGAGAACTTCTAATTTTGAAAAGGAAAAACACAAATAAATGAAGAGATGCAGTAGAAAGCCACAATAGTTTTTAAATTAAGACAATGATCTTAAATAGTTATGAATTTATGAATTTGGTGAACGATGGATATGTTGTGTGATGTGAATTTATGATTTTGGTTCTAGATGGATATTTTGTGTGATGAATTTGGTGAACGATGGATATTTTGTGTGACATGAATTTATGATTTTGGTTCTAGATGGATATATATACATGTGTTAGACATAAAATGAGCTTTTTGTGAATGTTTCAATTTTATTGTTTACTATGTACACATGTATTAAAATTACACATATAGTTGTTAAATTTTGAAATTTGTATGTACATAGTTTACTTTAATGATGTATGCATGCAAATTATGCATGGCATTTTTTATTTTAAATGTATGTATGTTAAATGCATGGTATTTTTTTATTTTAAATGTATGTACATAGTTTGCTTGATCAAGTTCAATCAATGTATATGTGTGTTTCAATTTTATATGATCTTAATATATGTATGCATGTATCATATTTAAACAAATTTGCATGTGTTTTTCAAATTTAACTATTTCTTGTAATTTTTTTAGTTTGTATGTTAATTTAGTATAATTTAATGCAGGTGCACACTTATGTCTCATATCATGGATGATTTTAATATTGATGATATCATCAATCCACCAGCTCAGCCACCTTCACCTCCCCCTACACCTCCACCTCCACCTCCACAACCTATTGCATCTGATGAGGCTCGCTTACGAGCACACATAAATGATCAGGTTGGATCAATACAAAATCAAATCAATGCTATGCAGAGTCAAGCATTGATTCCACCCCATGTTAGACGTTTTGCATCTGTAATGCAAAACGTTGTGGATGCCATCAGGACCATTGATTATGATCTAGATAGGCATAGACGAGACATAGAACAAATGATACAATTTTATGCTGATGGTCTCTCTTATAAAGAAATATTAGACCTTAAAATAATGAAAGCCCACCTAGCCCCCTACTTTCTCGATCCCGTTACTCGACAACCCATTCCTGCCAACAAATCTAGAATATCCATGAGGTGGTGCATACATCCACAAATTAGTGCTCATTTTTGGGATCGATGGTATATGGTTTTTGATAGTCCCCCACATGCTAATTGGGAGTGCCCATTGTATTTTTTGAGGAAATTATATGTAGAGTTTGTTATGGGGCACAAGCCCAATTATTTTGATTTTAAATCATTTCAGGGTGTTGGTGGCGGCATGCCACAATAGAGGTTAGGGGCAAGGGTTGATCCTCAATGCCCTGTGCATGCACAACCCCTTGTTTTTTCTCCTGGTCCTCCCGTTCTTGCACCTATGCATCATCGATCTATGCTCTTGACATTAGGTTCCCTTAGTACACTCGCAGGAGACCTTGATCAGCATGCTTTTGCGATAGTGGATGGGGAGCATAGAGATGATGATGGAGGAGTGTTCTATGGAGCTAGTCCGAGTACCACTTCAGGAGTGTCGAGGCCCGTCCCACATGTATGTACTAGTTGCCATCAACTATGCTATGGACCTGATCAAGCCACACCTAGTTCGGGTGGACATGGAGATTCTGGTGGTTCATTTGGTCACACCAGTTCATTTGTAGAGTTTCTTACAAGAGGCGAACATCTTGAGGACATCGGTACACAGGTATAAATATGCATCTACACGTTCATTTATAAGAATTTTGATGAATGTATATATCAAAGTAAAGTTTGCAATATATTTTAACAATCAAACTGTTTGGTGTACAGACTATAGTAATGATGGGGCAATCATTTCCTTCACGAGTACATACATCAACACCAGTCCTAATCAGCAACCCTTATGGGGTATTTTGATTTCAATTTTTTAAATTATAAATGAAATGATTTTTAACTTGAGTTTTAAATTTATAATAGAATAACATATATGTTTGAAATATTAATGTTGGTTTAGGAAAGTCAATCGGCTTCCACGTCGATTCCACCCGAGGGCTTGTCAAGCACTCCTCCACTATCGGCCGTCATAGACCAGGGGAAGATACATTTATATTGTAAATTGTTTAACTTACATTAGTATAGTTACAATTATGAATTTTTAATTCACTATATATATGAAATGTGCATGTACACTTGAAAATATTATAAGCTTGTGTTACATGTGTCTACATGTCTATCTAGGTTGATACCACAATCAGAATGGGCATCGGGCAAACATTAGATTCTGTGGTTACTCGTGAGGCCTCTGATTTTCAGGTTGTTTAAATAAATTTCTACACAAAATGTGCAAACTTGAATATATATATATTTTTACCTAATTCAAGTATGTACATGCTTTAACTTTGATCTTGTAGGACTTTGTTAGTGCGACTTTCAGCCCTAGCCCAGACATAGTTGCACCTCCAGGAGGGCATGTGGAGCAGGCTCCAGATCAAATGGTAATTTAAAATTTTTATTATATTTAAATTCAATTATAAATTATATATTGTGAATATATAACTAAATAATTTTAAATTTCAAATTGAATATTAATATAATTTGAGCTAGTACATGTTTTAAATTATTTTTCTTTTATAGCATGTGACACATCTAGTAGTTGAGAATGTACAAACATGTCCTGCAGAAGAGGGTGCACAACCTATGGATATGGTACAATTAAAATATTATAAATTATAAATTAATTTCAATTAAATCATTTTTAATTGTAGACTTGTGCATCTAATCTCAACTTTTTTTGTTTTGTTTGTGTAGATTGATTCAGAGAATGTAGAGGTTGCTTTAGGTGCAGTAGAGCATCCAAACCCAGATATGACGATAATTTAATTTTAATATGATGAATTATAAATTAAATTGTCATTAAATTGTTTTTCATTGTCTTACATATGATTTCATCTTTCTCTTGTACAGAGTGTTTCAGGTCATCTGCATAGTCCGCATGGCACGAAGAGGTCTCTTGATTATAAAGACAATACATGACCTAGAAACATGATTTTGTGGGTTATATTTGTTTATTTTGTGGACTATATATTTTTGGTTTGTCACGTACTCTATTGGACTTTATAATTCATGGTTCTTGAGTACTTAGTTAGACTTTAGTTCATGGGTTGTACTATGATGGACTTTTTTTCATGCACTTAATATATTTACATAAATTATGGACTTTATTATTGTTTGAAATTTTAATTTACACATATACATTTATGCATTTTATGTTCATAGTCAAGATATTAATATAGGACATTAATGTGAAATTAAATATAAATATGAAATTAAAGTTGAAATTAATAGGACATTTTAATATATATAGTTTACAAATTTAGCGATCTCATACATGATATGTACATTCAATAATTAGCTATAATTAGTCAATGAACTTATTCAATTCACGTCAATCAATAATTAGTCAATAAATCATAATTTACGACGTCTTTAGGGGATGTCTTAAGGGTTAATAATAGAACGCCTTTAAAGGATGTCTTAAGGGTTCATAATAGAACGTCTTAAGGGGATGTCTTAAGGGTTCATAATAGAATGTATTAAGGGTTCATAATACAATGTATTAATGGTTCATAATACAATGTCTCAAGGGGATGCCTTAAGGGGTCATAATACAATGTCTTAAGGGGATGTCTTAAGGGGTCATAATACAATGTCTTAAGGGGTCACAATACAATGTATTAAGGGGTCATAATACAACATCTTAAAGATATAATTGATTTAACAATAATGTATGCATGAAATTTAGTGATTTGAAGACATACAAGGACATATATGTACATATATGTCATCTCAAAACAATGTTTACAAAATTTGGATATGCCATCTCAAGAACATCTCAAACTCATGCCTAGAATGTACTAGGTCTTCATAACACCTAATATCAAAAAGGTACAAGCAATATCAATGAAATCATCAAAACATACATAATTTAATTTATATAAAACTAACTATATGTACACAACTCAAGTACCTGCATTTAAAAGTATTCCACACGTGTGTAGGTTGAATCCATGCATCCTCTCCTTTTTGTTTCAAATTATGAGATCAATGCAATGATGGCTTAAGGATACAAAAAAAGGATAATAAATCAATTTAAACTATTAATGTACAAGCAATATCAATATGTAATCAAAACATGTATTTAAATATATTTTTACTAATAATTACCTCTATTTAAAAAGACAATATAAAACTTAAACTATATTTACCTGTATTTACTTATTCCATTGTACCATCTGCATCCTCTTTTTTTTTCAATGCATCTATGATTGTCTCATGCTCTTCCATAGAAATTGTCCATAACACTTTATTTGCAGGTCTTCCGCGATATCGATCTAGTTTTATATTTGTTGCCACCACCAAATGTGAATAATGTATAATTTTTTTATGCGGTTCATAATCTTCGAATGCAAGTAGACCATTCTTCCTTGCTAGGTATTTTCGTAGCCAAGTGCCAACAACCACAACCGATCCTATTGGAAAATATGAAAACAATCATCATATAAGTTCTCAAATATTTCTTAATGAAATGAAAAACTTGTTCTAAAATATTGTTTAAGGGGATCAAAAAAATTGTTATCAAAATTTGCTTAAGGGGATGTCTTAAGGGGATCATGGTACCTGTTGGATAATGATAGCCATCATCATCTTCTCGGGGTGATATTAACTTATGTTTACTCTCCACACAATGAGCCAACCAATATTATGTTTGCTCTTCATTCCCCTCAGGTGCAACAACAACATACACATGTCCTGCAAACAAAAATTGATTTAATAACTTGCGCATATCAATATAAAAAAATTAGTATTACAAAATAACTTAATAAAGCGAAATTAAATGAAATAAATTGACTTAAATTACCTTCTTGTACAAGGTCTGAAACATGGTCATAGTCTTTAGATGCAAACACTCGATCATTTTCTTCAATAATTCTTTCATATTGATCATGTGCTTGTGAAGGTGTCAACGATCTTTGTTTCCACTTTTCAACCCATTCTGTATTTTCACATGCTTCCCAATCTCCTGAGATGCAAAACTGGAAAAAATATGCAAGCTCCCTTGTCCAGATAGTCCATGTGCTTGTTGTCGAACTCCTAAACGAATGCCATTTAGTAGATCCACTAATTGTCTCATGGTCAACTCTAGGTATAATGTTATCTTCTTCAACCAACCAAAAGAATCGATGAACTCTAGAGTACTCACTCAAACCAAGTGTAGATAATATTGTATTACACCAATCGACAATCCCATGTGCATCTTTAAATTTTACTGCATCTTCAAATTTTAATTGTTCTCTAGCAAGAATTCTTTTGACACATGCACCAGCTCCATCATGTTCTCCTTTACCATGCCCAACTTCAAAAAAACTCCATATATGTTGGACATTAAATTCTTTGTGAATCCTACTTAACCAATAGAACATTCGAGCATTTTTGAACTACCCCATACAATTATCTGACCATATGAGGTGTTCTTTCATATGGATTCCTCTTTCTCTTAAATTTTTGTAAAATATACTGAAACAATATTGAAAAAACTCTGATGAGTGTAATCGGTTGTCACTCAAATAAAAATTATACTCCCTTAGAACTTTTCTATCATCCTCAGTGCTATTATTTGCATGTATAAACAATATGGACAAACATAGCTACTTGCACTGAATTATAATACTGTGATTGAATTTCGTCTTGAGGAGCTAGAGTATAATTTTCTACAAAATCAACCACTGAAAGTATAGTACCAATTGGAAATGTGTTTCTACATGCGCGAAATTGGCCATCAAGCCATCGAGCATGTTGAGAGTGAATGATATATTTTGGTACTATCTTATTCTTAAATTCACTCATGAATGCATGCACACTAACTTTTTCTGCAACTAAATCACAACGCTTTCCTATTTTTCCATCTTTTAAAGAATAGTGAACATTCTTAAATCTTTTAACTTCTACTAATTGTTGTCCAAAATCATTATCAACACTTTCATGCATACATATTCCTAAGAATGAAAGGTTTCCACAATCAATGCATTGTCTAGAAATACAAGAACTTAAATAAAACAATTTACCATTAGATCTTTCACAAAACAAACTTGAAATAAATTCCCTTATTGCTTCGGGTGGCATATTAATACCGCATTCCTGTATAATCACGTTAGTATGCAAGGTACAACATATATATCAAAAAACATCATAAAAATAATGAAATTGAACATGCGTTTTACAACAACAAGATATTCGTTGCTTATTAATTTTTACATACCACGATTTACATTTTTCAAAAGACCTTTGACTTATTTTAATATTACCCAGTAACACTAAATCACCACAAAATTTTCTATAAAATTCAGTTTGTGTTGTATCTAATAAGTGTTTTGGGTGAGGATCGCAAACTTTGGACCCCACCCTTAATTTTAAAACATCTCTAGCATTAGATGAAACCCTAGTATTTTCATGCCAATATTTTTCAATCAAAGATTTAATTTCAACATTCAATTTCATATCAGACCTCGGGAGTCGACCACTGAAACTCCAACCTTGGTTGATAGGATCATTTTCTATAATTATTCTTCTTTTTGCCACTCTTAGCAATTTTTTAGCATGTATTTTTAAAACTTCACTAATATTTCTTACCATTCTTTTATTCAAAGTTGCTTTATTAACTATAGCAGTTGTTATAGCTCTTCTTGCTGCATTTTTATCTTTAGATCGACTATTTTTTCCAATCGATTGAATGGCACTAGCAACAGTACACATAGCATGTTTCAATGATTGATCTTTTCTTTTTGGTTTAACAAAAAAGCCTAACCTTTTCATTATTTTCCTCATTTTTTGCATTCTCATCAATTTCATCATTAGTTGACATTGAATTGTAAGTTTTTTACGATAAAAGAATTTGTTGTATATTTTATTTGCATGTGTTCTTATCTGCCTCCAAGAAATTTGACCAGGAAGATTATCAAAAACACCACTTTCAATTTTAAAAAAAGTATTTTCATTAAATTCAACATCACATTCTAGATTTTGATCTTGATCTTCATTTTCATCTTCAATTTCATTTTCATTTTCATTTTCATTTTCAACTTCAAAACGATTTACATTTTCATCTTCATTTGCATCAACAAAACAGTTTTCATTTTCATTTACATCAACAAAATGGTTTTTGTTTTCATTTTCAATAATAGGATTATTCTCAATTTCATTTTCAACAAAAGGATCATTCTCACTATCATTTTCAACAAATTCTATAAAAGTTTCATTTCTCTAAATATTATCAATGTCAACATCGTTAAGTCCAGCATCTTGTAAAATTTCTACATACGAATTTACAAATTCACTAACATGTGGATTTGAAGACGTACCTGGATTTGTGCATATTGAAACATTATCCATAACATTGAAAGAGGGATTTGAAGACATAGTAGGACTTGATTGTATAATAATATTCTTCTCCAAATTGACTTCTTGCAAATTCGCTTCATCTACAACCATGGTCTCCTCTATGTTTGCATCTTCAATAGTTGTGGAATTGGATGCTCCCCCATCATTCATTGATTTAATTCTCATTCTTCTTTCTCTTTTTCTCTGTCTCTCCTTTTCTTTGTTTGCTTCAATTTCTTCAGGAGTCAATGTCTTCCTCCTCTTATTACGAAATTTATTTCCCATGATTATAAAATTCTCAAGCACAAATGAATGCAAATAGTGAAATTCTTCAAAAAATCCAATTCAAATTGGAATTTGAAGACCTAAAAGGACTAAATATTTCCTCTTGTGTTCCTCAAAACAAGTAGAAAACTAGCATAATTCTACTTTAATTCTAATTTATTCATGCCTCCTTTGAAAAAAAAATCAAAAATGCTCAATGAAAAAAATAGAGCAATTTTATTGTTCTCGGTCGTACATGTGAAGTTGCAGACTTCACAATAAAAATTGACAGTATTTAAAAAAACACAGTCGATAGAGAAACGGGATCCCGAGTTTAAAATGGGATCTCGTATCTTTAAATACGGGATCCCGTTTTAAACTCGGGATCCCGTTTCCTATAATTAAATCCAATGACCATTGACAGCAGAACAGGATCCCGTTTCTAAACGGGATCTCGTTCCGCTGTCAATAGTCACCAAATTTAATTTAAAGAAACAGGATCCCGTATCTCGTTCCACTATCAACAGTCACCAAATTTAATTTAAAGAAACGGGATCCCGTATCTTTAAATACGGGACCCCGATTACAAATCAGGACCCCATTTTGCTGTCAACGCTCACCAGATTTAATTATACGAAAGGGGATCCCGAGTTTAAAACGGGATCTCGTATCTTTAAATATGGTAATCGGGATCCTGTTTTTTTTAATTTGATTTTTTTTTGGCCTTGTGGTCGGATTTTTGCTTTGGATTTTGGTTCAGGAAAAGCGTTGGGAGTCTGAACCTAGGCCTTCAAGCTGGTTTGACCTGCAACTTGAAGGTTCTAACAATGTTAGGGAAAAAAATTGAGTTTGGACATATGGCTGACGACTTTTTTTGCAGAATTTTTTAACGAAATTAAAACCCATTTTAGATGAGACAATGCAGATTTCAAATATGTAATTTTTTTTACAATTGAATTAGTTTTTCTATTTTTTAATTGATTTCTGATGAAATTGGTCCATAAACTTTAAATATCAATGTTTTTTACTATTTTAATAACTTTTGATCAACATAACATTTTGACGAACGGATTGCACAAGGGCAAACTTCAGACTATTCTTTTCAATTTAAAAAAAAAAATGCAAAAAATGATAACTTTAGGTCATCTTATGTGTGTCGTACATGACGATTTTTCTAAACGTCAAATAGCCCACATAAAACACACACACACAAAAAAAAAAAAATTCAATAAAAAACTACAAAAAAATATCCGGGGCACGCTTCAGTGAGTCACAAGTCTTTTCCCAAAAGGATTTAGAAAAATATGATAATTTAAGTCAAAATATCGATGTCGTACACGTGCATGGTATGGTAAAAAAAGAGGACTTTTTAATAGTGGTTTTTACAAAAGCCTATTGAAACTCAATTTGTACAATGTGGGTATTGAAATAAATTACATATTTGGAAACTAGAATCCGAGTACTACATTTTATGATTAGTGACTTGTTTGAAGATTTAATCTCTAAGTGCTTCAAAGTTTAAGGTCAAATGTGTCAAACTCTGAAAATCAGAGAAATCACTTCCACTTTTTGGCCAAAAAGTGGACTCAACTTCTTGCCAGCACCCCACAAACACTATTTTTCACCACATTTTTCGCGAACCTAATTGATCCTAGAAAACCTATCTTAACTTTTGAGTTTTTAAACTAACATTAGGGATTTCAAATATGTTATTTTCTTACTTTCACCACTTTTATATATGGCCTTTAGTTGTCGTTATTGTGCTTCAACAATCTATCGTTTCCTTCAATGTTTGGTACTTATGCATCCTTCCTATATATATAAACCACCCTAATCACCCTTGGATTAGCTTTAAGTTCTATATTTTAGACACTTTATAGGTTTAATATAGGACTAATATTTTGATATAAATCTATTTATATATCTTTTAATATAATTTACTTACTTCTATTAGGGTTTTGAGCATTTATTGCTTATTCTTGTGAACCCTACATCCTTGGATATAATCTTACTTTCACATCATAGATTCTCAATACCCTCTATCGTTGACATCTATTTATGCTTCCCTAAATGAATTTGACATGTTCATACATTTTGTGACATGTGATCTCTTTGTTCTTTATTCACTTATAATATTCTATCATATAAATGAGTTCATCATGTTTATGGAAGCATTAAATCAACACATATTCTCATTCTCTCTATTTAGGGATTTTATCATGTCATTTTCCCTTCTCTATTGGGTACTCTAACTTCATCCCTAAAAATTACTATTATATTTTTCCCACTTTTTCTATAAAGAATGATAGTAGTGTGCTTGATTCTAGTTGTATTTTTACCTTTGAACACTTCATATAATGAGCCATCTTGTCACACATGTCTACCATGAAAGAGACACTTGACATACTTGTACCTATTTGTATGAATGGTGAATCCTATGTTGATAGTGCATGCCACACAACTTATGGTTGATGGTGATTTTCATCTTAGACTAAGCTTAGCCCTATTCTTACTTTACAATATGGTTATACCACTAACTAATCTTACATTTAGCTATATAGTTTTTGGGTATGATAGTTTGAGAATTCAATGTATATTGTATCCTGTGAGTTATCACATACATATGTGGTTCTTTAGTATAAACCATTATTTATTGTGGTTAGGTATGGAAATATTAGAATACAAAGTTCTTTCATAGAAAAAGAATCTAGATTGAACATTTGTAGTAGATTTAATTTTGAGATGTAATTAAAATTAGTTACTCTAATCCTCCAAAATATGAAGTAACATAAAAAGGTTTGATAAGGATATATGATAATCCCTTGGTTATGTCACTTTTCCTATCACTTTAGGACTCATTACTCTTTAGAATAATTTTAATGTGTTCTTGTAGTTAAGTGTATATACCCTTTTTGGGGTAATAATGGATTCATGCAATATGTGGTGTTCCATACAAATTTGATCCTAAAATCAAGTCTATTCATCAAAAAAATTAATATGGTGATATCTAATGACAACCCACATAAATTTTTCCAAGTAGTTGAAAATAATAAAATATTGATCTCTCCAACAAATTTAATCAAGCCTACAATGCCTTCACTAATCATCCATAACTCTCATTTTTCTAAATCTAATCTTGAGGATGATTAGGGTTCATTAGATATTATACACCGAGTCCTAAAGAACAAGATCAACACAATGGTAACTAAGCTTCCCCTTTACCCATTGATCTTGATTTACATACCACTTCACCTTTAGGTTCTTATATATATCCATTATAGTGAAGACGATACATTTCATGAATCTAAATATAGTAATTATTATGAGGAATGCTTATTTTCATCTATATGGATTAGTAATTACAACAAATGATTTTCTATTTTACAAAATATTGGTTAAATAAGGGAAAAGGATTAGGTTTGAATCAACAAGGTAATTGTAAACCTATTCAAATACTTGAAAAGTGTCACATCACTCACTATAGGAGTAGAAAAAATGATAATTAACAATACTAAAATATGTCATTACCACACCAAGAGGGGAGTATGAAACCCCTCTATAGCTTTTGTAGTTAGTGTAAAATACGTATTGTTATGTTTTGATAGTATGGTTTATCTAACTATGTAATAATTGTTTGTCAACTTCAAGTGGTTGTATGATTTAGTTGGCAGTTGTATTCCTCTTGGTAACTATCAAGTCCTTTAAATATATTTTTGTATCATCAAGGAAATTAGTATGATCTAGTTGGATCAACTTAGATCCTAGGCTGATCATCTCAGGTTTATTTCTATAATAAATTCATATGTGGATAAATATATAGTTTTACTCTTTTTTGTATGCACTATAAATGTTATTATTATTTTAAATATTAAATTTATTGGATATGAGAGGAAACATTGGCGTCATTTGATTAAAATAAATTGGGTCAAATTTGAAATATTCATGTCTTAAACCTTGATAAAGGTGGAAGAGACTACAAGGTGGTCAAGACCAATAGATTATGAAATTTGTAAGGATCATAGAGAAAAGAGAATGAAAGGAGAAAATTACAAGAGGTAGCAGTAGAGAAAAATAAAATTGAACAATTACCAAGTTGAAGCCATTCCTAAGAGAATAGTTAGAGTCAAAGTGTAAGTTGAATTCAAAGCCTCAATCAAGGAAAAAAACACTCCCAACAAAAGAAAATGTATAAGGGAGGATTGGTGAGAGATAGTCAGACATTTACCCTTTCCAAATGAAGAATGGACCAATCTCTTTGACCAAGTAAAAAAAATAGTAAATGAAGAAGAATGGGAAGTAGACTCTGAACTCTTAGTATTTTGAACCTATGAGAATAACATTCAAGACATTGAATGACTATTGATTGAAGAAGAGGTGGTTGAAGAATGAAAATATAAAACTCCTAGGACAAAAACATATAAGAAATAAATTGAAGCCAACTTTTTATGGAACACTTAGGTATGATGAGTTGAGGATTCCCATGGGATTGAAAGTATAAGTGAATAATTAGAGTGTTTGATTAAAAACCCCTTGATAAGTTAGTTCCAAGAATCTATGTTTCACTAAACTAGGATGGTTAATCCCCATAAAGTCCTAGTATTTAAAGGAATTTTTTTATCTAAATTCATATGTAATGGATTGTAGGCCCATGCGCAAAATTGTAGTACCTATGAAATAATTTAGACAATAAATGACTAGGAATATAGATCCTATTGGCTATAATACTTTCTAAGAACCTTAAAAGGCATAACTATTGAATAGTACATAGAAGCTAACTTATCCTCTAAAACTACTTGGGAAATATTAAAAAATATTTCATGAAAGAATTCAAATTACTATGAGATGACAATGAAATCATAGTAGAGATATGTAATGAAAATCAAGGCAAGCATGAGAATGTAAGGGATTACAATTGAAGGCTTAAAGAAATCTTTGTGAATTTTGAAAAGGAACGAGCAGATGGCCTTAAGAAAAGATGATTTATTGAAGGCCTCATTCCCTCATTACAAAAGAAAATAAAGGTAGTATCAACATCTTCCTATATCAAAGAATACAATCAAGCCATGGACATAGAGAGTGAAAACACAATTTCATCATGTCTAGAAAGAAAAGTGGAAAATGATGAGAGTTTATATGATAGTAGTGAAATTGAATTAGGGATATTACACATTCTTCAAAAAGAAATGCTCTAGATGATTAAAGAACTAAAGGAAAAAAAAGAATAGTACAAGGAGACCAAAGAAATCTAGTTCCCATAATGTAAATGTGAAAGACATGCTAAAACCAATTATTTGAAGAAGCTAATTTATGAGATTTGTTGGAGGTCCTAGTTCACTCAATTGAATAATTCTTATACATTTTGAAGACCAGGAGTACACAAGTACTCTTTACATGAGGAAAGTAGTCCACTCCACCAAATCCACATAATACATCTCCTAATAATTATTGAAATCAAAGAGGAGGTCAAAATTAAATACAATACAACCCTAAAGGATGTTCAATTATATAATTCTGACAATGTAATGAAGAGGGACACTTTGTGAGAGACTTCCAAAACAAGAAAGACCAATTAAAAATATTTTACAAATGGTATGAACTTGAAGAACATGAAGACAATAAATTTCCAAAATAAAACAATGTCAACATGATTGATATAAGGAATAATGAAGCATTGGCTATCACTATAGCCCAAGAAAAGAAGGTTGTGTACTTGCACCCACATACAAAAAATAAATATGTTCTGAAGAAAGAACTAAAGTTGAGAATGTTATGGCTAATGAATGATGCTACTCAAATGCAAATGAAAACATGGTAAAAAAACAATTATGATTTGGTACAAATATTATAAGGCAAGTACTTCAAACTACTGTACTAATTAAAGTAGTGGATTTATTACAAAGTATTCTTAAAATTTGAAATGCTATTGTATCAAGGGATAATGAGATGGTTCAAGCTAATTGACTCATTTAGAATTTTTTGAGAATGAAGATCTAATAATTGAACCTCCAATGTTGTTAGGAAACCAAGTGATTGATTCAATGTTACTGATAGTTAACATGAAAAAGAAATTGGCGATGGTGATTATGGAGATCCTTGGAAGGAATGTCCCCAATATAATTGTTGATGGTGATTATGGAGATCCTTGGAAGGAATGTCCCAAATATAATTGTTGATGGCGATTCTAGTGTAGACGTACTTCCAAAAGACACTTGGAGAAGTCTAGGCAAGCCAACCATTTGAATCCCAAATTTTCTACTGGTGAGTGTAGATCAATAAGGTATTAAGGTACTTGAAATTTTAATGGGCCAAAATGTCATTATTGGAAGGCAAACATTTTTTTTATTTTCATGGTCATTTTGTTATGGAAGAAAAAATACAATGCATTATTGGGTTAGATTTGGCTAGTAGTAGCCAAAGCCAATCACAATTATAAAAAAATACAATCTTATTAAGAGAAAGAGTTAGAAGAATATAACTAGTTTAAAGAACCTAATACGCAATGAGGAAGCGACTGACTGAAATTCATTAGATTCAAACTTTGAAGAAGAATTAACAAATAATTAGTATTAGGGTTCAATGGAACTGAATGACAAAGATATTGTGGAATTTCAATCATGTTTGGAAGATGAAAAAATCTCTTTGTGGCTTGTTTCACTAGAAAATGGAGGACTATAAAGTATTTATATCAAACTATAATTTTATTGAAGGTACAAATAAAAAATGATTATTTTATGTATGCTAGATGAATTAAAAGGTGCATAAAAGATCTAACACTTTTAGTTCCAACAAAGGCACCCAACTTTACTAAAGATCACAAAATTAATGATGGTATGTCTCAGAGTACTTATAGTAAATATTTTTTCTAGAGAATAATGATACATATAAAGTTAGATCAACTTCATAGAAAAATTATAACAAAGGGGAAAATTTTGGACATAAAATTTTTATGATCAAAGTGCAAAAGATTAGGTGGGCCCCATATGAGGAGAACAAAAAAATAATGAAACTAATAAAAGTTTAAGTTTGAAAAAATATCTATTAAAGAACCTTACTTTACCATCATATGGTTTGTTTCTTCTCCTAATGTATGACTTAATTGTACTTTCATTGTATGTCTCTAGTATAAAATTTTCAATTCCTTTGCATACTATATGATCCTCATCTTCTCTACATATCATATAACCTTCATATATGTAATTCATACAATCCATTAATTATTTTATATTCATAAATTCTCAAATTAATAGCCTATAGTATGGTATCTTCCCCATCATACAAATATGTATTGTGTACTAGCTAACATTGTACGATTTACCATTGTACCATTTTATTTCGTATGATTCCCTCTATAGGCCATATGACCATCTAGTGTTTTATAATCCACATGACCATCCATTATCTTCATGTAGGTTGTACAACCACCCTTCATTATACATGTTGTACAACTATCAACTATCTTTCAACCTATATGGTCCTTATGTTTTATCTCCACTATATGCCTAATCCCTACATCATATAATTTAAACCCATGGTTTTATTATTATCACATATTATATGATATCTACACACCCATATTATATATGAATCACCTTCATCCATTACCATAATACCCTCCTCACAAGATCACCATATGGCTCTTGGTATAACCTATTACTTATTATCACATACAATTATTGGTATGACTTACTAATCGTTGTCAATGTATGGTTTGTATCTCCATCATCCATGATAGAACATATTGGAATGTGGTTTTTGTTCAAATAAAATTAGGGTTACTCATAAATTTTCATTGAAGCTATTATAGTTGGTTCTTCCTCTAATTATGACTTTAGTAGAAATACATAATTCCTCATATAGAATTATAAACTTGATGAAAGTGAATTCCTAGAATATGGGGATATTGAACACTATTTTCATGATCAAAATTATTTTGAAGTGCCTCTATTAATATCTAGGTTTAGTGATCAACTGGGTGTAGCATTCTCATCTTTCATTGCGAAATTGAATGGGGTCCCTTGGTTGGTTGTTCCTTTGGATTATTCACATACTAGT
>CM021106.1:386751951-386772232 GCA_007115665.2 Sequoiadendron giganteum | reverse complement strand
CTCTCTCTCTCTCTCTCTCTCTCTCTCTCTCTCTCTCTCTCTCTCTCTCTCTCTCTCTCTCTCTCTCTCTCTCTCTCTCTCTCTCTCTCTCTCTCTCCCTTTCCCACTCCCTCTCCCTCCTACAAGGAGTTGAGGGTACAGGGTTTAGGGTTTAGGGTTTAGGGATTACGGTTTACAGTTTAAGGGTAGAGGGTGTAGGGTTGAGGTTTGAGGGTTTAGTTGTGTTTAAAATGGTTTAAGGGTTGAGGGTAGAGGGTTGAGGGATTATGGTAGGTACTTTAGTTTGGTTTAAAAGGTTTTAAGGGTTGAGAGAGAGAGAGAGGTGGGATTTGAGGGTAGAGGGTAGAGGGCTAAGGGTAGAGGGTAGAGGGTTTATAGGTTTAGGATTTAGGGTTTAAGGGTAGAGGGTATTAGGTTTATAGGTAGAGGGTATTGTATTGAGGGTAGAGGGTAGAGAGTAGAGGGTTTAAGGGTTTAGGGTTGATAGTTTAGGTCTCCCATCCCTTTATCTCCCACTCCCTCTCTCAAGTCTTCCCCCCACCATAACTGAATAAATCTCTCCCTCTCAAGTCTCTCTCTCTCTCAAGTCTCCCTCCCTCCCAGGCTACCTAGAATAATCTATGTCACTCTAATGCCCTCTCTCACACTCCCTCTTTTTCAAGTCTCACTTACCTCCCACCCTACCTAGACAAATATATTTCTCTCCAACCCCCTCTCCTACACTCCCTCTCTCTATCCCCCTTTGGTATTTTTGTATCTCTCAAGTCTCATCCCTCCCAACCCCTCTCTTGTTGTCAGTTATTTCCCCCCACTATAACAGGATAACCCTCTATCCCTCTCAGGTCTCAATCGCTACCACACTACCTAGACTAATCTCTCTCACTCATATCACCTCTCTCTCTATCTCAAGTCTCACTCCCTTTGTCTCTATGGAAGGTGAAGATTTCAAAACAACACATCTGGCACTCACCAAATTTGGCAAGCGCCAAATATATTTTACCTCAAAACGGTAAAATAAGGGTTGACCCCGGGATTCAAGCCCACATGCTTTTGTATTTGTCTAGTTCAATGCTTTATCCGATTCAGAAATGCCTTTTTTTATGCAGTTGAATCCATGTTGTACCAATCTATGCTTGATCCATCACCTTTTTACTACCAATTTGCATGCTAGAAAATGTAGAATAAGACAGTTTGAAGTTTCTACATCAAGTTACATTATCTGAGGTAATATATTCATTTTGGTAATATTGAAATGTTTATATTTAGTATATTTGTTTGTTTTTGACAATATAAACTAAATTACTTTAATGATTTTTTTAATCATAACAATTGGACATAAAATTCAACATTGAATTAGATGGGAGTTGCATAAAAAAGTTTAATTATTATGAGGTTGAAGAACAAAAAAATGAAAAACATGACATTTACTTAACACAAATTTACTTATGAATTCTATTTGCATTGCTTATAGTACTCCACTTCCAACATGGCTAGTGGAATTCACTCTATTTCATTTAAGGTAGATGTTTATATTGAGTTTTTTTGTTTTGTTTTCACAATTTTTAGACCATTCATTTGATGATTTTATTAATCTTCATTATTACACATAGAATTCAACATTAAATAAGATGGATGTCTACATGTAAAAGTTTAACTTTTAGGAGCTTGAAGATATAAAATGGAAAACATGACATAAGAGATTCAAGTTCATTATTAGTGATGGTTGTGGGAAACTTTTTATTTTCAACTAATTTGGAAAACCTAATAGCTTTCATCAATGTTAATGCAAGTTTCCATTAAATTTTTTGTTTCATCAAAAATTCACCTTCATCACATGTGCTTAGATAAATTCAAGTGAGTTGACAAAGTTGTTAATGCAAGTTTCCATTCATTCATACCATTTACCTTTCTAATAAATAAAAAAATGGAAAATATTATGCAATTGAGAATGCTTATTGTCTTTCTAAGTTACCTCATTGCCAAAGAAATAGTGAATAATTATAAGATATAGTATCACAAACCCTTCTTTGAATTCATCTTCTTCATGGCTTCGTTGACAATCACAATGTAGTTTTGAGAACAATAAACACAAGATTCTCTAGTTTTCATTTCAGTGGTAGCAACTTATACCCTAGGTTTGTGATGCAGAGCAGGGAGACAAAACCTTCAACAATCAGAAATAGATCAGTTTCAAACAATCTTCAATCTCAAAAACCTCAATTCAATGCTCAACTGACCAATTCACATTCACTTCCTTGTAGCATTCACAATAGATAAAATTGTTCATATATTCTCAAAGACAAGTCAAACCCACAAACCCTTGACCTTTTTCAGAAACCCATTAAGGCCTTCAAAAATATATCTAAAAAACATAGTACGTCACTTTGGAGGTCAACATCACCAAAATAGTGTTGCTACACTACCCCAATATGCCAATTAGGCCATTTTTACAAAGCATCATACCTTCAAACACTTTTCTAGTCCCAATTCTCTTTTGTCAGACCTTCACCAACTTACAAAACTTTAGATTCAACAAATTTTAGTCACTTGAACCCTCTCTAATGCATCTAAACACTGAACCCTTGCTTTAGGCCTTTCTATGCTTCAAAAAAGGAGGGTTTATTAAAAATCAACGTTCCAGGCCTCTAGCCATTTTACCAACTCTTCAAACACACTCAAATATGTCTACCCATTCTAAATAAATCAACTCCCTTCCTCTACCATTGCTATTTCACCAAACTCCTATTCTAAACCACCATTTTGAAGCCAAAATTCACACAAATACCCTTGGGGCAACATAAAAACTCCATCATATCCTACTCCCTACTCAAAATGTGTACTCAAACATCTAACCCTACGGATATGTAATCATCGGTACAAATATGTTTGAAAATTTATGCATTACTCACTTTTCTTGTGGTATGGAGGTAGATGTATGTATGAAAAATGTTTCAACATAGACACACTTGATAATTCCAAACAACTCGCTGCCTTCTTTCATAAAATTCTTTGGTTTGTTTCATATTTAATGCAATGTAATCAGCGATATCAATATGTTCCATAAAATGCATTACTTACTTTTGTTCTATGTGTGTTTGTGGTTCTATGTGTGTTTGTGAACATGTATCATTCAACGTCATGTCGATGAAATGACCGAAGCCTCTAACACTAGAAGAACTGTAGTAAAAAATGCAAGGAGAAGAGAACAAAAAAATGTAGCTCGTGAAGCAAAGGAATTGCAACCCATACAACCAGAAATTCCTATGCAATATAAGAGAGATATCAAATTAGAAAAACAAAGGGCACAAATGAGGAAAGTTCATGGAAGGATAGGAATGGATACCAAAGTTGGGGGCACATCATCAGCCATAGGTGAAGCTCAATGCATATCTCCAGTTCAAGACACATTGAAAAAACATGTGGTTTTCCAAGTACATCGAAAATCACATCTCCAATTGAAGACACACCATCAACAACATTGTGTTTCGAAAGTACATCAACAAACACATCTCTATTTGAAGGAAATCCACAAATGACATCTCAATTTGGAGGTACAACATCATATACATGTCAATCTCAAGGTATGTCATCAATTCCACCTCCGATTGAAGTTACACATCTATCCCCGATGTTGTTTCAACCTTCCTAATGTTGAAAAATATATACATTTGAGAGCTCCTCCTAGAGTTTTGCATAGAAAACCTACATTTTTTATTGATATTGATTCCAATGTTTTGAAATGGATTCCTAATAAGATTACAAAACGTGCATGTCAAAGATATGCACAAAGGATATGGAGTTTATTTTTTGCAAAGCTAAGTGAGGGTGGAAGATGCCAACTATTTGTTGAAATGATGAGGCAACTAAAATTAAGGCCCACCATGAAGGCTCTTGGGCTAAGAGTTTTGAATGAATCAAGTGAAAATTCCTTTGTAAAGAACTTGAGTGCATACGAGAGCGTGGGTTCTACCTCACGCACGAAGGATAGCTATGCCACACGACGTGTGATGACAACAACATTGTTAAGCAGTCAAACAAGGAACAAGGTGAAACTTACAAAGGCAAGTAAGTCTTTGAAAATAATTAGATCATCTCTAATGAGAGCCAAAGGAAAGTGTGAAAGAGTGGAGGATCCAAATAGCAATGAGTTATGGGCATTCTCAGGTAGAGTTCCACATAAAGATACAAGAATTTCTCAAGGCTTGAGATCTTTAATAGTGAATTATTGGAAGGATAACACAAGGATCTCTTCTAATCAAAGATATGTTGTAAGAAGGAGAATTGGTAGTAAAATCCATGATTTTGTAAAAAAGTTTCCTGAAATTAAAATATGTCAAAGGTATTTTGAAATGCTAAAGCCTTTTTATGTAAAAATAATTCACACACACACTACTTGTTGTTGTAGAGTTCATATTGAGTTTTCTAACCATTATGATGTTTATTGACGTATATGTGTAGATATGCATACTGACAATGTTTTGCAGGAATGTAACATAATGCCTCCACCTAAATCGTCAAAGAAATTTTTATCTTCCATTTTATGTGAAAGAGAGGATGGTAAAATTTTGTACAAGAAGTCATGTTTGGATGGCACATGTGAACATTGTGGTCGCATGCAACATTTTCCAATTTTCCAACACATGGCTAGTACACACACAATTGGAGACAAAATTGTGGAATTTGGCAAATATAAGACAGTGGAAAATAGTCTAAAAGATGGGAAAGAAGCAAAGAAGTGTGAATTGGTCAGTGATAAGATTCCAGTGTATCAGTTTATGGGAATTTTTCATGATAAAAGGTGGTCTATGAGTATCCAAGGCATACACACAAAGCACAATGGTTGGACTCACAGTTCAAGTTATGCAAGGACACATTTCCACTTCGTAGCATCATTTTAGTTGTCGAATTCACTAAGAACTACACACTACAACCACAAAATGAGGTGCAATCATAGTAATACAACTCCATGCAGGTTTCTATATTTGTGCATATAGAATTCATTCATGCAAATGATAGTACAGAGGAAAACAAGAAAGTATTGAGGGAGTATCACTTTTACATAAGTGATGATCGCACACATTCTACAGATTTTGTGCAAGGTTTCTTTCAGATGTTATGTGTTGATCTGGATAGCAGGGGCATATAATTTAGTCAACAGATCATATGGTCAGATAATTGTACATCGTAATTCAAGAATGCCATAATGTTTTACTGGTTGAGTAAGATGCATAGGATCAGTGGTGTTCAGTATATGTGGAACTTCTCAGAGGCGGGGCATGGAAAGGGGAAGCATGATGGAGTAGGTGCATGTATCAAAAGATCCCTAGCATGAGAAGAGTTAAAGTACACAGACGGTGTAAAGTTGACAGATGGAAGATCAATTGTCTAGTGGTGCAATGGTGCAATGGGTCCAGGTAGTGAAGGTAATTATCTAGTTTGTAGATGTTTTCATTTAGTAGATGATACTAAAATTGAAAAATATGAGGATTGTTGTACACTAATAGGATCGAGTGAGCTACACTCTTTTAGAAGCTCCAATGCAAGTACATGGACTATCCATACATGAAAGATGGCATGATTTTTTTTCTACATTTACACTTCAAGAATGGAATGATTGCGAGTCAACAGAGTGGGTTGAAAAATGGTTTGTAAGAAGTCTAACCCCACTTGACACTTATCAGCTCCTGACGACTCTACAAATCACAGAGATGCAATCATCCATTGGCTTTGATCATGTATCAAACCTACTAGAACCAGGTAATATATCTTACTTACAGGTTTTATTATGATGTTCAATAAATACATCTAACAAGATGAACATATCAATGTAGGGATCATTTATGCGGTGAGATGAAGACAATGAAGAGGGTACAAATTTTTACCTGTGCCATTCTATCGAGGCCAAAAATAATTTGGAGGCCCCAGTTATAGATGGAGAAAACATATAATATCTTATAGGTTTGGTGGTTGTTACTGGAACATGGCTTCGAAGGTACCCAATTAAGAATGTTGCATTTTGGTTGTTTGAGGACTTTGACATGCATCGTAATATTCTTCACTACTCAAACCTTGTCATCACCACCAATGTTCATTTGATCAAATATAAGGGTAGACCTACGAACAAGAACTTGTGGAAAGTGTGTGAGTTTGACCATGAGGTAATACTTGACACAATAAAGAGTAGAGCAGACCCAGATGGTTCCCTGGATTGATTTGTAGGTATGCACATTGAATTTGTAAATTCATGTTATTGATCATTTCTT
Source organism: Sequoiadendron giganteum (assembly GCA_007115665.2). Classification (NCBI taxonomy): domain Eukaryota; kingdom Viridiplantae; phylum Streptophyta; class Pinopsida; order Cupressales; family Cupressaceae; genus Sequoiadendron; species Sequoiadendron giganteum. The sequence continues at coordinate 386,765,969 of CM021106.1, read as the reverse complement.
TCTTTCAAGTGTTTAAGCTTGATTGTATGAGGGTTTACAAAATTGCATTAATGTAGATATGCAAAATGATGGTTATATGCTACTCTCTATTGACCACCTTTAAGTTGGTATTCTGATTAATAACAGGGAGGTTAACCAATTACAAATAAAATTTCATCCAACTCAAACCAACATTTTTCCCTAACAACTCTTTTTCATCAACTCTTCACTATTTCAACCTAGTTTCCTTGTACGTGTCCAAACACCAAAACCAGGGCATAACTATCGACCCTCTTAACAAATACACAAAACATTTAGGGTTTCAGATACCCATTACACTCATTCCAAACATATCTCAAAGGGGCATGTCACTCTTTTGGACCAACACCTTGAAATCAGGCTTTTTCACCATTTTAGACCCCAAATAGGTCACTTTTCCAAAGGACCTATACCTTAAAATTTCATTTTCACCCAAATTTCAACTGGGCAACAATCACCAGCCAATGAAACCCCAAATTACACAATCACTTTGTAGAGACATGTTTCCCAAACCACCCTACCATGATACTCTCATTTCTTGCTCTTTACATGGGGGTTTATTGAAAAAAAATCTTCTAGGGATTTCCTAACCCAACCAATACCTCCAACACTTCATAAAAGACCTACATAAACTCAAAAGGACAAAATATCTTTGCTTCCCCCAATTTTCCTATCATTTTCCCACTCAAACCACTCAATTTCACCCAAATTAGGTCACTTTTTCAAAGGGACTCTACTTTAAGCTTTCCTTTTCAATCAAAATTCAATTGGGAAACCTTCTACATGTGTTAAAACCAAATAATCCACCATTTACCCTCAAACAATCATTCACCCAAGCACCAAATCACAAAACCCTCCTTTTAAGCCAAATAACCTAGGGCTTATTGAAAATCACACATCCAACCCTTACCAAAACTTGCCAATACCTCAAATAGGTCCAAATACCTCTTCCCAAACTTAATTCATCAATAAATAACACTTCCCAACCTTTTTACACACTTTACTATCTCAAAACCTCACTATTTCACTTTGAGAACACAAATTTTCACTCTAGGGCTTCATGCCCAACAAAACACTCGACCTCTCCTGCACAAATTCCACATTCCCACACTAGTTTATTGATGTTGTAGACCGATTCCTCAAGTTACAGTGGCCACAATGAGATGAATGGGTCAGTTTACCATATTAAATGACTTTCAAACCTTATTTGACAACATCTTGACTCATTCATCCTAACTAGACTCAACTCAAAAAATGGAGGACAATGTGCTCTTTATCATATTCCCTATTACTGTTTGATTTCATATGCATTTACGACTGCCATTGATCCTTTTTTGACTATAGGTAATACTGAAGTTTGTCAAAGTTTAAGAAAAGAACAACATCAATTGTTGGTGCAAGTGTTCAGTGGTATGAGGAACATCAGTTGCTAGTGCATTTATGACTGTCATTGATCCTTTTATGACTGTAGGTAATACTGAAGTTTGTCAAAGTTTTAGAAAAGAACAACATCAGTTGCTGGTGCAAGTCTTCATTGGTATGAGAAACATTGGTTGCTGGTGAATTTTTTGGTTGTCAATCTTCTCTTTCTTTTCCATCTCGTAGATTTCTCGGATTCTTATATGCTACATGTTTTATGTTAATTATGTTAGTGATATATTTGAAAGATATACGTACGATCATCGAGATATGAGAAAGTAGCAAAATATGGGCCACATCACCATTGTAGGACCTTTAATCGACCTCCTTATCTAGCATGCATGAAGGTGATAGTAGGTCTCGTTAGGTGTATGACTAACATTATTCAATTATTGCTCTTTTAATGATTTTTATGTGAGTCCATGTCTAAGATTGATAGGATTTTGTAGGTTTTTTGTGGACCAAATTCCTATGAGAGTACACAACCATGGATAGGATACTACCCATGTGTTTCCTAGGGAGCAGGGGATGTACATGTTTTGAAGCATTTTGGAATGCAAATAACTGGGCCAACTGAGGTGGATTGGAGAAAAGAAACTAGGCAACAACTCCTTTTGTTTCTTATTGTACAATATATTTCATGATCTGGGCTAAAAATGGGAGGATTATTTCCCTGCATGTATTGCTACAAGTATTGACAAATGGGAAGATTTTCAAGATGTTCTTCCATAACTATTGTAATATTTGTCATTGACTTAGTGTATTTTTGATGTAAATTTTTTATGAGAAATTAATACATGCAAATGTGTTTATTACATTTAAAATTAGTTGTAATGCTTCATGGTTTACATTTAAAGTTGTCTTCAAGGAAAAGCATGTGGATTTATGAAAAAGAATGAAATAATGTCTAATATAATTGTAGAAAGGCATATTTTATTGCCCCTACCTTGTCAATCCTACTAAATTGGTAAGCTAGTGAGCTCACTGGCTTGCCAATTTTATGGGGTTGACAAGGTAGGGGCAACGTATGCCTCATATAAATTGATGCAACCTGGGTCATCTCTAACATACATCAATTCCACCTAAGACTCCTTTGGAGCAACTTGCTAAAAAATTGAAAGCAACATTGTCCAAGGCCTCAATTAGGCCAGATTTACCAAGAGAATGTGTTTTAAAATTTTCCTTTCACCCAAAACATGATTGGGCAGCACTCGCCTACTAGATGAAACACCTAATCCACAACTTTTAGGGCAAGATAGGCCCTACAACACCCCAAACACTAAAGCCCTCAATTTTCACAATATACCCTAGGGCTTATCAAAATAGTTAACTATGTTGCCCACTAGTTTCCATTAAGAAGTAAGCACAACCACTCTGTACGGAACTGTACAATACCAATAAACAAAAATTCTGGAAAAACTCAAAAAATGGCATGGGAATAACAAGATTTTATTGTTTTTCTTTATAACTTGTTTTCTCCAACCTCAAACTTGAACATAAGAAGCCTTTTCAAACATGAAAAACACCAACTACCATTCTACAATTGACTCCAACCAATTTTCAAACTCGTTATGGTCATTGGAGTACAAAATTGCACTTTTTTACATATTCTTGTTGACAACATTTTTGCTCATTTTGCATTATTTTGCAATTTGACCCTCCTAGACTCCTAAAACATTAGATATGGTCTACCTTGACCTTATTGAATCTAAAAAACATGACCTCACACTAGAAAAAATGGCATTCAACCTATCTTGATAACCTTTATCAAACTTGACAATATTTTCACTATGATTTGCAACTTCCACAAAATGGAAACATAAGACCTTAAAACTTCACCAATTACATTTGAATGGTCATAATAGATATTATTGGACTCAAAAAATCCAAACAACCTTGACTCATTTTGAGCATGTTTGATTCTTTGGCAAGCTGAGATAGGTGTGGGAATAGGACTTTCAATAAACCCTGCTTAAATTTGCTAAATATGAAGGTTTTGTGAAAAGTGCACTCTATGAATGGTTCCTTGGCTAGAGGTTTTAGATTTGGTGGTTTCAGAGGCTGGTTAATGATTGTCCATAATAACCTCACTCAGTTTTTTCTATCTCGGAGGCCTTTTCCCGTGGTGGCGAATTCTCGATTGGGGAAAAAGTTGTCAAATGCAAGTAGTTGAAAGTTGCAAAGTGGTGCAACTTTTGTTTTCTCGTGTGACCAAAAAATCTATTCTGACATTTCTAAGTGGGTTCGTTTATGCTAGGAATGATCCTCTTTCACACTGAAACATGCAGAATCGCTCGGAGCTATGTTCAACCAACATAATCCCTTAAGAGTCCAAAGTGCAAAATGGCTGCGAACTTCAACATGCTCGTATTCGGACATCGTGACACCTAGAAATTTCTCGTCTGAGCTTGTGGGATCATGTTGGGCCCCTCTATAATAAATTCTCCCAATTTTCATTATCTCAAAGGCCTTTTCCCATGGTGGCGAATTCTCGCTTGGGGAAAAAGTTGTCAAATGCAAGTAGTTGAAAGTTGCAAAGTAGTGCAACTTTCATTTTGCAACTCGTGTGACCAAACAGATTGTTCTGACGTATCCAGGTAGGTAATTTTATGTTATGTATTGTCCTCTTTCACACTAAAACATGTGTAATCGCTCAGAGCTACGTTCAACCGGTAGAATCCCTTAAGAGTCCAAAGTGCAAAATGGCTACGAACTTCAACATGCTCGTATTCGAACACTGTGACACTTAGAAACTTATTGTTTGAGCCTATGAGATCATGTTGAGCCGCTCTATAATAACCTCTCTTGGTTTTTTCTATCTTAGAGGCCTTTTCGTATGGTGGTGAATTCTCGCTTGGGGAAAAAGTTATCAAATGCAAGTAGTTGAGTGTGTAAAAATGACTTTTTAGCCATTCCACCCATTGTATCCTACTGTAACTTGGTGAAATGGCATAATTAGGGGTAGGGAACATATGTGCATGGTATCTAGAGCAGGGGAGGTGAGTTGAGTGGTTTGGTGTGATGCCCTAGTTGGCAATTTGATGAGTTTCAGTGAAATTCAATGGTTTAAGAGTGGAAATGGTTGAAATCCTTTGGGGCAGTAGTTTGTGAGGGAATTTTAAGTATGTGTAGATTTGTTTAATCATGTTTGATGCATTTTAAAGGTGTTATGAGTTGTGGGAATAGGATTTTCAATAAACCCACCCTAAACTTGCTAAAAATGAGGGTTTTATAAAAGTGGGCTTAGAGGAGCGGTTCTCAGGTTAAAGATTATGGATTTGGAGGTTTTGTGATCTAGTAAATGACTGTCTATAGTTATTTGGGATGGGAAGATAGTTTGGAGTACAGTTGCTTTGAAAATTTGGCCTAATTGGCCGATTAGGATAGTGTAGTAGCCTTGTTTTGTTGGTGTTGGTCGAAAGTGACCTGGTGTGTTTTTGTGATACATTTTTGAAGGCTTAAAAGGGTGTCTGAAAAGGTGAGTGGATTGAGAATTGGCAGTAAGCTCTACAAGAAAAGGTGAAGAAGTTGGGTCTGCAGACCTACAAGACAAATAGTGAAGTTTGAGGAGAATCACCCTTGATAGGGTTTAGAGGAACAAAGGCTTGGTGTATCAATTGGATTTTTGTTTAGTTGATTGAATTCCTCCCTGATTTGCATCATGCTATTGCTTACTATTACACTTTGATAGATTTTTTCCAAGCATCCATAGCTTGTTTGAAATAACCTATTTTATAATTTTAGCCTTAGCAACAAGGTAGTGAATTGATTGATAAAATGCTTTGGTAGACATGTATGAAAAATGTCGTAGCATAGACAAGGCAGTGAACTATTTAAAATAAATGCCTCAAAGAAATGTGGTCTCATGGTGATGGAATGCCATTACAAGCATATTGAGACCACATTTCTTTGAGGCATTTTTTCAAACAGTTCAATGCCTTGTCTATGCTATTGCTTAAATTATTATGCTTTGATAGATTTTTTCCATGCATCCAACTAGCTTGTTTTGAAGCACCCGTTTTAGGATTTTAGCCATAGCAGCAAGCCATTGAACTGTTTGATATTATGCTTTGGTAAACATGTATGAAAAATATGGTAGCATAGAAAAGGCAATGAATTGTTTGAAAAAATGCCTCAAAGAAACATGGTCTCATGGTGATGGAATGCGATGACAATCGATAGAAATTTTCTTGTCATGGCATTCCATCACCATGATACCACATTTATTTGAAGCATTTTTTTCAAGCAGTTCATTGGCTTGTCTATGCTATTGCTTGCTATTATGCTTTGCTAGATTTTTTCCAAGCATCCATAGCTTGTTCAAAAGCACATGTTTTAGGGTTTTATCTATAGAAGCAAGGCAATTAACTATTTGATATAATGCTTTGATAGACATGTATGAAAAATGTGGTAGCATAGAAAAGGCAGTGAACTCTTTGAAGAAATGCCTCAAAAAAATGAGGTCTCATGGTGATGGAATGCCATGACAATCAAAAACAATTTGATTGTCATGGCATTCCATCACCATGAGACCACATTTATTTGAGGCATATTTTAAAATAGTTCACTATCTTGTCTATGGCTTGTCATGGCATTCCATTACTGCATTTATTTGATGCATTTTTTCAAACAATTCACTGCCTTGTCTATGCTATTGCTTACTATTATGCTTTTGATATATGTTTTTGAAGCATCCATAGCTTGTTTGAAAGCACTTGTTTTAGGCTTTTAGCCATAGTAACAAGGCAGTGAATTGTTTGACAAGATTCTTTGGTAGAAATGTATGAAAAATGTGGTAACATAGACAAGGCAGTGAACTATTTGAAATAATACTTCAAAGAAATTTGGTCTCATAGAATACCATGATAAGAAAATTCAATTGGAAGCTGCTCCTAGTTATTAGTTATGCAATGTGAATAAATTGCATAACTGGTTAGGTTGAATTTGTACAAACTATATTGTAATTGAAATTTTGTCATCTATCAACATCTAGTTATTAGTTATGCAAAGTGAAGTGATGCTTTGACTTATAAAGATGTGCAATGCAATGTAATCAATGATATGAATATAAAATACAAAAATCCATTTTTTTACAATTCATTAGTTAAAATATTTATTTTATTTGCTCTCTATATCTCTATATGCTATGGAAATACCTTTCAATTTCATTTTTTTTTTTTATCCCTTGTTCTACAATTTTTTACGTTTTTTTCAATATGATTTTTTCTCAATTTTTTCAAAAAATCTTATACTTTTGGTTTGTCAAAATTTTCCCCAAAAGATTTTTGTTGATATGCACTGGAAGCATGAAGCATACACGTGAATACACACAATAGTGATGAATTATACATGTGAATAAGTGAAGCATACATGTGAATAAGTGAGGTACAAGTAATTGAAGCATTCCAAAGGATACAAACCACCAGGAATGGAGCTTATTTACACAATATGCTTTAGATGGGGCTTATTGAGCAATCGACAAAAAATAATTAAGCATTAGATGTAAAAAAAATCCATGCCTACAATATTCAAGCATACAATTTACATGATATGCATGATAACATCATTCAAGAATGGCAGTAGAAAAATGGGATTTTATTTAATCAAAAAGCCGAAAGGCTATACAATGATATATATTGATAAAAGTATATACAATATATAAAAAAAACCATACAAGCTTAGTACAAAAGAGCCATATGGACATAGAATGTCACATATATATCGATAGTACAAAATATATGTTCCAAAATGTCACATAGGCATACAACAAACAACCCTAATACATAGTTATTTCCCTTTAGGGGAAGGAAATAGATCATGTGCTGCCTTCAAAATTCGGTTGGATGGAGTGATTGTTGCTTCTCTTGTCTTTTGAACATGCTCACTAGTCCTCCTCTATTCACTCTAGACCTTCAACTGATACAATAAAAAGTAAAGATGTTAATACATATAAATTGAATTATGGAATGGCATATAACAAATTATATAATCACTTACCACATACATATAGTCATCATGCACATTTACAACATCACCACGTCCACGATCTGGAGTGACAACCACCTGTAGCAACCATCAAGATAGAAATTAAACTACATAAAATTATCGTGAAAATTTTCTATAATAGACCATAAAAGATAAAATATAATGTCAAATCGACTAATCTATTGCATACCTCTCTCAATGGATCAAAACTATCTATTGCCGCAACAACTCCATGGTCCATCGTGCCACCAACATCACCAGGGTTGTTTGATGTCAACAACTACAAATGAAACAATATCTCAGGTATCAATATAAAGACAAAGAGGGGATAATGGAACACATAAGGTGAAATAAGAGAGGGTAATGGGATGGGAATAGAAGGGATTAATGGAACATAGGATGGACTAGTATAGATTCATGGGATGGGCTAGGATGGGATAACAAAATATAGGGTGGAAAATTAAAGGTTAATGGGATGTGATTACTAGGGAATAATGCAACATAGGGTGAATTAGGAGGTGTCTAGGGTTTGACTATAGTACAAAAAGTGCAAACTTGACCTGTGTGTAGCAATAATTGAGAAGAGTTATCAAGGATGAAACGTGGATAAAGATGGTATAACAGAGGATGATATAAAGGAACATAGGGTGGAACATAGGGGATCATGGAACATCTAGGGTGAAATAATAATGGGTACAAAAAGATGGGAGTAGAAGGACATAATGACACATAGCATGGACTAGAAGATATTAGTGGGATGGGCTAGGAGGGAATCATGGAAAATAGGGTGAACTATTAAATGTTAATGATATGGGATTAGGAAGGAATAAAGGAACAAAAAGTGAATTAGGAGAAGATAATGTGACACGATCAAGGAATACAAATGCAATGTTTGTGTTTCTCATCAATTTTTTAGATTTGTATATACGCAAAATTACGAAAACTAGCTAACATTGTTTTACAACACCATTAATGAATAAAGGCTACTTGATTGTAAGTTGTTTGAGGAAATGAATTGTGAGGTGTGGAGGAAGAAGGTGCACCAAGAAACTATTTGAAATCCAAATCAAGTTATGAGACAAACATTCAAATATAACATTCAACTATTCAAGCTCAATAATAATATCTTTAATACTAGTTGCATACTTGTGGACTCATCGTCGATAATGTATAAGGGTTTGTAGGAATGGAGCATGCCTCATGAAAAGTCTGACCCTAAAATTTCATCATATCAAAATTCTACTAATTTAGTTATTCTTAAATTTCAAAATATAATTTAATAAACATTAAATGAACTTGCTAAATTTTACTTGAGTGTCAATGCCGAATGTATCATTCAAAAAATCATTTTTGAAAGCCATCGCCTTTGTAAATGATGTAGGTTGTGTAGCTGCATCATGAGCACTCTGATAATCATACGTGCAAACAACACCACAAGTGCCACAATGGTGGGGTGGAGCTTGGGGCCTACACGTCTCCTCCACACCAGGCTCTACTAGAGGACTCACACACTATAAAATAGTCTGGGTGAGTGATTCAATCGACTTCAGTGTGTCCACCTCTACACTATCCTTAACAATGGAAGGAACAACGACATGATCCACCATGGGTCTGGCCAAGGGTCTCAGTACCAACTGTGGATTACGTTGCGCAACAGGTCTATCATGTGTGGAGCTCCCACCTCTACCCTAAAATTCTAAGATGTCAAAATAGTTTGGCATTTTATTGAGGACAAACTCACAATAGAGTTTCCTCAAAAATTATTGCGGCACCTCATGGTTATTGCATGGAGGTTGGTCAAATACTATCCACCACCGCTCTCAAATTTTATTTTTAATTAACTCATGGTGGCACCAATGTATGGGGAACCTCCTGCATGCATGAGACAAAGGTTCATTGGTTCTTCGGTCTATAAATAGGGCACACAAGTCGAATTTGCTATTTTTTTTGTTTTTTGACATCTACATATGACAAACCACTAGCATAAAATTGTCTCATCTCATGTCTCTTATTTGACAAAAAATTTATTTGCTCGCTCATTTCTCCTACATGAGTTACAATTGACTTCAATGATTCAACAATCCCTCTCCTATAAGGGTGGGTTTCAACATGCTTGGTTAATCTTCCAATTAATTTTTCAATGTCTCTTTTATTGTTTTCAATTTGATTTTAAATATTTTCTTGTGTTCCTTGAGGATGCCTATGAATTGATGGAGGGGTTTCAGGTTGTTCTTGTATAGGAGGCTCTTCGTGAGGGGGTGATTGTGAATTCTCAATGTTTCGAGGTGGAGATTCATTCCCTGAGAATTAGAACATAGTTTTATTATAAAAACCTATTTAAATTTGTATTCTAAATCAAATTCGAAATAAATAAAATAAAAATATGTACCTCTTTGCAATCTTCGACGTCTCCGATGTGTTGGTGGCATCCTCATGAAAAATTGCAAACTAAGGATGCAAGCAATGGACAATATTTCTCGAGCGCAAGTTGCAGACCTCAAATCCTCCAAGTCAAGCAGCGTGCTGAAGAGAAATGAGGGTTTGAAAGCTCTTGTTTGTCTTTTATTTAAATTTTTCATTTGGTGCATGCCAAATGGCTTATTTCAACCTTCTTTTGTGAAATTTTTCAACTTGGCACCAAAATTGTGTCACAGATTGGTGCACTTACCCTTGAATGTTACTTAATGCTTACATGTTATCCTTGTTGTCTGGAAGATTAATTTTTTTTTTTGGGGGGGATGATGTAGTTAGTGTGCAATTTCTATTTTTATGTTTTGATAATATAGTTATTCGCCTATGTAATAGTTATTTCTCAACTTCAGGTGGTTATAAGAGTTAGTTGATGGTTGTGTTCCTCTTGGAAACTATTAGGTCCTTTAAATAGATTTTGTATTATCAAGAAAAGTCATATGATCTAGTTGGATTGATTTTGATCCTTAGCTGACCATCTCAAGTCTACTCTTGTAATAAAATCATGTGTGGATAAATATTCCATGATTATAAGATATATATAAAATTGATTTATTAAAAAGGAGATGCTCTTTTTGTTCTTTTCTTCATTGTGTTCTTATTTTGGGTCGTATTTGGTTAGATAGAATGTGGAATGCCCAAAACTTTACAACCACAACATAGCTAAGGACAAGACACAACTTCCAAATTTTGACCACAACACAAGAATAACCCACAAGTTTATTTCCAAAGTAGTTACAGGAGGACCTAAAGGGTCGAACCTATGTCTCAGGGGCTCATCTCTGATGGCCTTACCTATGTGACACGTAGAGGCTTTGTAGTTCGACAACTTGGAATTAAATTAGCACATACTTGGTTTGTCAACAATAGGATATATCCACTAAGTTCAAATAATGTCTTAACATAAATTCCACCCATAATCTACCAACACTAATTTATCATTATTACCAAATTTACACATAGGATTATCATAGTCAACTAAGGACTAAACTAAGTTATCACACACTAGACCATCTTACAACTTGTATAATCATTACCCTTATGGACACCTTTGTCTCTCTAAGATTTAAAAATAAATAAAGATCCCAAGAGTTGAAATTCTAAATTTAAATCCAAAACAGTATTAAAAATTATTATCTAAGTAACCATTAGTCTCTCACAGGTGGTAAAAACCTCCTTTAAAACTTCATAGACATAATTTAATTGATACTCAACCATAGTCAACTATTGACCAAACATTTATATTTGTTATATAAGAACAATTATTGTATTTCCTACAGTCACCTAATAAGATCCAAGATATCACTGTCATCTTTCATTATCAATTAAGGAAAACTTAACTCCATTAATGATAGAGACCTAGTTATTTATTTTATTTATTTAAACTTAATTTATTTATAATCATTAGACCCAGTCACAATTTGATCATGTATCATTTCATTATCAATTAAGGAAAACTTAACTCCATTAATGATAAAGACCTAGTTATTCATTTTATTTATTTAAACCTAATTTATTTTGTATCAGTAGACCCAATCACAATTTGATCGTGTATCATTTCAATGGATGCACTTAATCTAAATAGTTGAATAACACAAATTTAGAATTAAAACATTTGTGACTATGAGATGAAGGAAGGGCCTTACAAAATTTATTTCCAACTTGGTAAAAATATAAAACCATAATATTGTATTTCATTCTAAAAACTCATCTTGTCAAATCCATGATTCATAGATAGAAAATATTATGGAGCTATATCTGACAAGAAATCAAAGAATTGGTTGTAAAAGATATCTAGCGACTTGGAAAATAAATCAACATATAAATATTTGATTCTTGCACATAAAATTCAGATATGGAAAATGTATTTCTTGTATCCGTCTGGACAATCCTCTGTAAGGTGTTATGAAGGCTAATAAACAAAGACTAATATCCAATCCAAGTAGAAGGTAGGATTTCCAACTTGTAGTTAGCATGAGCAATACATTATAATAAATAACTTACATAAGATAGTCATGAAGGTCGATGAAAAACCGCTTAGAAGCCTCCATCAGATTAAATGTAGTTTTAAATATGGTTAAAGATAAATGGGGATAATGTGCTTGCCTCTATGTATGAGAATCTGATAGCATGGACAAGGGATATTTGTCTGACATAATTAAATTTGGGAGACATGGTCTTATGGGTTGATTAAATATGTGCAATTGCAGCTTATTGAATAAAATAGTCTGCATTTAAAATTAAGCCTCCACAAGATTCCCATGGAAGGAGCCCCTTAAAAAATTTCTACAGGCGTTGTTCCTAAAATTTAGGAGCCTCTTTCAGGCAACTAAAAAGTTTATTCTATTGCATGTATAACATTTTTTTTATCCTCAGAAACAATCACGTAGGAAAATTTTGGTAAGTGAAAATAAAACTAATCCTACAAGCTATTCCGCCCCTCATTGATTACCCACTGGTTATATAGAAAAATATAGTTATTACAATGCACAACCACAGGATTACTGAGACTAGATTTCAACAAGAAAGACTATATAAATTAAGTAAATTAAGATTTATGATTTAAACAATATTATTGCCTATTGCAGTTTAAAAACATAATAACTAACACAGACTGCTGCTTATCATTTATCTATCATGTCATTATGGTAGTAAGAATCATTATCAATATCAAGGTTCAACAATTCATGATAATGAATTGTTGATTTTTTGGATTGAAACTGTGTCTATTTTTTGCATCAACGTTTCAGACCAAATTCCATAATCCTTCATTATTCTGCTCTTTTGTTGCATGCTTATTATCCTGATGATAGATCATGGAGTTTGATCCAAAAAGTTGATGCAAAAAATACACACAATTTCAATCCAAAAAATTAATAATTCAATAAGAATTATTTCGATCACCAGATATAAATGCTAACTCTATTTTTTTTAAGATCCAACATCATTAAACGTGGGATTAATATACCTAAAAACCAGTTTGAGACCCCTATGAGAAAAACCCCCTCCACTCTCCTTTGTTGTTATGTTTGTGTCTATGGGAACATCCACAAGCAACACATGACCATTTAATACTTTGAGATCACGTGTATCAACATCAAATCGACCCTCATAATACTCCTAAAGAACACAACCAAGTGCATCCACATGAGTGTTGATATGGGTAACCATCTTCATCTCAAAATTGTTTGCTAGGGACCCATTTTTCATGCTATTCGCCAGCCAAAGATAGTCACCTAGACCCTCTGCTAACTCTTCTTCATAAAGTCAATCCGATATTTCTTTCACATTTTCCAGCCCAAAATAATCTATGCTCCATAGAAAAGAATAAATTGAAAAAGAGCCAAAGAGTCCCCTCATCCCTCCACCTTTTTTTTTTTCTTAACCTCATGCATCCTCCCTTTCTGGTCCCTGATGTGGGCAGAGGAAAAACATGTATTTGGGGGTCAGTGAATGGTAATGAAGAAATGGTCGGTGGAGGATGGTAGTGTTACCGGATTTTCAGTTATAGTTCAATCAGGTAGAGCTTGTTGATTTTAAACTAAGAGAAGGGTACATTTTAATCTTTCCTATATTACATTCAAGTGCATAAATGAAATAATCGAAAATATTACATTTTTTACAAATTACCTCATCCATACAAGTGCATGTAACATAAGAAGGATTTACACAAATCGTTTTTAAAATAGAGTAGTAATGTTTATTGAATGTAAAAATATACATTATCTGACACAAGCCGTGAGATTGACTTTACTTATTCAATGCAAATAAAGAAAAATATATATACATGGACAAGTAAATAAAATTAATGTGCATGTAAGGAGGGAAACCAGTCATTGCCTAAGAATGACTGGTTTAGGGTGTGTCGTCTTGCTTGTTGCTGCCTCAAGTTTCTTGTGTCCTCCTCGCTCCATATCACTCCTAGTTCCTGCATCTGGCAATAGCAATGGTGTTAGAGCAATGCTCTAAGTAATGAAAAGTATCAAAACATACATGAACAAGCACCTATGCATGTATAGACTAATCTAAAATGTGCATTAAATAAGCAATGCATATTTTAGATGTCCCAAAAAACCATTGAAGTTATCAAACACACCTAAAGCATGCATATGTTTTTCTAACTTGTT